>QGDY01000069.1:0-145381 GCA_004367095.1 Fusarium nanum | reverse complement strand
ACGCTATACTGGTGCGGTGCAGCGTCAGTCTGAGTTGACGAGGTGCATACTCAGTACAGGAAAGCCTCAAACCTAGAACAAAACGAAGAAGCGTCTATGGAGAAGCGATAGCCGCCGATCACATCTGTCACCAGGTTTCATGTCCAACGTCAGTGCTGGCGACTTTGTGACTTTGCATTTGGGAAGTGAGGACCCATACTACTGTAGCTAGGCACCACGTCCTACGCTACTACTACGATTTGCAACCAGTGAGACTGGGAGATGAGCGACTGTAAGACTACCGTATTCGGGCTAATCAAATTGTGCAAAGTTACGAGTCCATCTCATCTTCAACGGAGCTGAGGCTCATCGCCGCCGCCAGTATTTGCTTTTGCTTGCTATAAGTCCGAGCCCCTTATAGGAAAGCATCCGGAACGGAAAGCGATTCGACACCTGTTAATTACGGAACATCCGTCGAAGCCACCCTCCGAAGTTGGAGAGAGACACGCGCAGCGCAGTGCAACGCAGCGTAGTGCGGTAAGGTTAGGCTAGGTTCCGGCCATCAAGGGGGGATGACGTAGGGAAGAGATACTGTTTTAGGCACTCAAGACCGCAAAACGCCACCCGGCTTTTGCAGACACAAAGTTAGAACGGAGCACGGCATATGGGCGTTGGACAGGGCATGGCATTGGATGGAAACCAACCACCTGTGGCACCTCCCAGTACCGCCCGGTTAGACTTTTGTGTCTACCTCGGAACCTAAAATGCAAAAAGTCCATGCCATGTTCAGAATTGGCATCATGGCCGTATGAGAATGTGTCAAGCTGTCATTGCAGGAGAAGAATGGGAAAAGCTTCAATGGCCACGTGCTCCCCGTGCAGCTTTCGCCACGATCCTCAAGATCCTCTGCATGCGGGTCCGAGCAATGAGAACTTTTCCCGCGGGAGGGAGGGAGGCAAAAGGCAAATTGAAGGCATCTCATGTCGCGGTACATGCGATTCTTGCGGTTCAATGTCTTCCATTCATCTTTGGTCGTTGTCTCTGCTGCAGTAACTCCATGATAGACGAGACACACAAGGGGGCCGAGCGATGACATGCTCAATGCGACCGCGGCAGGCCAAAGGTACATACATACATACGGTATGTATGATATCGTGTTAATCAAGCAAGGTGGGCAGACATACAGATACTGCTTAGTTTGTTGAAACTCGCGAGTTTTGGCTTGCAGCACCATACCATACCATGCCGTGCCGTACATTCTTCACGGTACGGTATCAGGTTTTCTTTTTGGTCTTATCAGTCCAAAACTTTCAGCGTTAGAACGGCAAGAAAGCTGCATCTACGCCTGTCAGTCTATTAACTTACCACTGCCCTGTCTGTTGTGTTATGCTGTGCCTGTCTACGCTGCGGCTTGGCTTGGCTTGCTTGGCCGGGGATTTGAAAGTCCAGAGAAGGAAAAAGTGGATATCCTAAGGAATTCATTGCTCAAAAGAGAAGAGGATAGATCTCGGTCCAACGCTTATACCACTAGTGGTTTAGTTGATAGGCCCCCCCAGTCCATGCAACATCCAAAAGTAGGGGTAGCATTTCTCCAAGAGCTGACTGATGGCTTTTCTCTACCCTGGTAGTTGAGGAACTCAGACCTGCACTCCCTCATCAGGGTATCAGAAGAATTGACTATGGAAAGCCTGATGAACAAAATAGTCTGGTCTCTTTATGGCAGGTCAGACCAACAACTAGGCTACTTTATTTTGGCATACTACGCCCTGTAGGACAACTTTTCTGTTGCCCGGCAGACTTCCCCCAACTTCAGCCATGTGCGTGACGGGAACATGGCGGTGGAGATTGTACAAGGTAGCAGCGTAGCTTTTTGTATACGACAATTTCATATTCTTTTTAGTAATTACGTGGTCCTTGAAATACAAACCTGGAACACGAGGGAAGGAAACAACAAACGTAACGTATCGAGGCCCCCCATTGAATGCCTGCCTGCCTGCCTCTATGCTACAGTACTTACTTACTGTCCATTGTACACTACACACCCATGCCTCGTCATGAGTACACTGACTGGCCATCCTTCTTCAACAGTCGAAATTGGACAAGGGCTGATACAGGGTTCTGGAATGTCATCAACCAAGGTCGAGTACATACGTATGTATGGGGTAAAATGAAACTAAGAGGATTTTCATCTTTGGGCTACGAAGCTAGTGGTAATAGTGTAGATACCATCGATATGAGAGATTGGAGTAAGAGGTCACATCACAGGCTGAAAAGATAGTCAAGGCAAGGTAGAATAGAGTGGAATCCAATGTGTGTATCTTAATTCGTTAAGCGATAGACAAGGGTCATCGCATCTCGATGCCCAGTATCTTGTCTTGTACCATGTCCAAAAAGTTCTTGTCAACGCCTCTAATAGAAAAACCCAGTATCGCCAAATTGTCCAAGTAAATATCCCAATGCATATATGTTCCCAATTGCACGCCTCCGTCCATCATGTAGTTGAGTGTGTACCAAAAAAAAACAGAAAAAAACTCCTCCTCCAAAGTTACAATACAGTAAGTAATAGTAATGGCCGTTAGAAAGTGGGGTAACCTCCTCCTCCAAGTTTCACGTCATGCCTTGAATATAATTTTTTTTGGGTCAAGGGAAGGGAAGGAATCATGATGAGTATGATGTAGCCAACCCAAAGCAACGAGGATCAAGGTATGGGTGGGATGATCGACGTTGCTGAAGCAAGATGGAGACTTGCCGCGGCGGAAACTTCCAGCGGTAAGCTTTGTTTTTTTGTGGATCGACAATGTGGTGCCGTGTTCACCCACAGAGTCATGCTTCAGCATATGATTTTGTCATTATGAGAATGATACAAGTCATGATCCAATCTCGATCATGTGAAAAACGAAGGAGCTGATAAAGTAGTGTGTGTGTTGTGTTGTGTGTAGTAAGACGTAGTCAGGGGAGGGAGGTCAAAGATGGCTCTGCTCTAATACCACTAAGCCTGATAGCTCAGGGTACCGTTGCGCAAAGGTCTCATTGAGGCACCAATTGGCCCCGTTCATGGCATGGGCCATTAGAGTGTCCGTGAGCCCAACGTGCCCCGTCTGTGAATCTGTAACTAGACTCTCTAGCGGTTGGTAGGGCCAGTTGACAAGGCGCAGCGCATCGAAATAGACCCTCTGGAACTCATCCGTAGCGTAAAGATCCTGTCGCTTTATAGCCACTTCGCGCAAAGAGCCCCAGTGAAGCAGATCGACCCATTGAGGGTGTGGAATTGTCGCCTGACACTCCCGCGGCATGTAATCATTGCACAGATGCGCGCGCCTCTCTGATGTGGGCTGTACAAGCCAGCATATCATGGCTTGAAAGGGCGCAAATATGGCAATGCGCTCGATAAGCCGTGTCATGCCCGCAGTATCTATGAGACTGCGAATGAGGTCGGAAATGGGGTGTGGCGAGCAGACAAGCTGGCCTTGGCTGTCATGGCTGCGAAATACAGATCGCACGTCTACCCGGGCAGGGCCCAGAGTGTGAGCCAGCGATGTGGCTGTAGTCATCCGGCGACAGTCTTGTACAAAACCGACCAGAAGCTCATCGAAGCGACAGGCTGGCGGAGTGGTCAGAACGGGCACCGGCCAGGAGGCGCCCGGCTGGGTTTGGTCCTTCAGTGGACCGAGGACTGGGCCTGGGGGTAGTAGACGGGATACATGTTCCAGGCGGGCTGCTGGTGTTGAGCCATGTAGGTATGGGGGGACACGGACTGCAGAGAAGGGTTGCTGAGGCGGTATCCGGCGTCTAGATGCTGAGTGTGATTAGTCCTCTGTTCAGGTGGTACATGGTGTAGCTGGGATTGGGGAATCTTACCGTGAGAGTCAACATCCTCATACTCCATCTTGATAACGTCCTTTTGGCTGTGGCCAACGGCGCTAATGTTTGATGAGCTGGTGTTGTTGGAGGGCAGCATCGAAGAAGGAACACTCGTAGGAATGTAACCGGCGCTGTAATCATCGGCAGATGAGGAAGGGCTTGAGACGTTTGAAGGGACAGGGCAGGGAACTGTGCTGGCCCATGACTCGCAGTTGTTGGGAAGGGGAACATATTGCTGTCCATAATCCGGGATGGGGCTGTAGTCGCCAGAGGGGAAGGGGGAGCCACGAGGACTGGGGATGGCGCCACTACCGGAGCTAAGGTTATCGTCGTATACTGAGGGAGCAGTCAGTATGCCGTTGGAGGTTGGTGAAGAGGAAGAGCATGGAATCGTGACTGAGAGAGTCGTACCAGGTGCAGAGTAAGGCGAGGAGGTCATCGAGACGCCCATGTTCTCCTTGAGTCGCATCAGTTCCTCCTCAAGCGCCTGATTCCGTCGCAAAAGCTCCTGGACAGTTTGGTCACGGCTCTGCTTGCTCTTGAGTTCCTCCAACTCGCGCTCCAGACGGTCAATGTGCTCCTTGGTTCGCGCCCTGATAGCTCGCTGAGCCTCTCGGTCGTTGGCTCTCTTGCGCGCAAGCTGTGAAGGTGTGAGAGTGGAAACGCTTCGGGTGCCTGTTGCCGCTGAGTGTTAGTGTTGCTGATATGGATTTGGGCCGGTTGCTGCTTCTGGTGCTGCTCATATCCCGTGTAGCTGGTGTCACATACCCTTTCGCTTGGAGCTCTTTGCGGGCTCTGCTGAAGATGATCGAACCATGTTGTCGGTGTTGTGAATGTGAGAGTCGGGGGAGGTTGGGTAAGGCATGGACGTGATCGGCGACGACGAGAGCGATGCGATCATGTCAAGTCGACAAGTCTGAGTGTTGATGTGGGCGAGGATGTGGGTATATATGGAAGGCCAAGACTTGTATGTTATGGATAAGGTATACAAGTAGTTGACAAGGTAAGATAGTGTAAGGTGACAAGGAGGGAAACTTTCAAAGTCGAGGAGGGTCCTGAGAGGGAGTATTTAGATGATTGAGTTGAGATGAGATGAGATGAAGGTAATAACTGTTGATGTCTGTGGAGTACTCGTCGTCTTTAAGTCCAAGGTCGTGCAAGTAAGTGTTCGCATTGGAGATCGACCTAGCTACTACTAGAGGTTGATCGACGTGGGCCAGGGTGTGTTGTTTATAACCATTTCCATCTGGCGCGAGAACCATCTTTTTTCTTTTCTTCGCCCTGGAAAGGGTGGTGTACGCATAGCAATGCTTCGCTGCGCACCGGAGGGTGCCACAACCTACCTCGTCCAGTTCTGTCCAGTACGTACTGACAGATGCTGTAGTGGTAGACCCTTCAGACCCTTCCTCTATACATACCCCTGTAGCGTGTGCCCCGTTCTCTTCTCACTTCGTATTAGCGTTGGTCCGGCTGATGGCTCCTCGGGGCAAGGTAAGGCTACTTGGGATACGTACCGCGCGTGGGTCTTTCTGGTTCGAAACAGTACTGGTGCTGGCGTTGGTGTTGGCGCGCGGTCCGGTGCGCCACGCTTTCACCTGGGTTGACGAGTACTTGGAGCTTGTACTGAGGACCTGAGGCGTGTACTCCTGCTCCTGCTCCTATCCTGCCTACCCTCTCTTGTTTTGTGTGTTTGAGTCCGGGGTGGCTTGTCCTTGTTTCGCGAGACTTGCACTGTTTTCCCTGTCTCTTACACCAACGTACAGTGCTGTATGTATTCCAACTCCACAGACATAGGCGGGACCTCGACTATGCGTAGAGGAGGCTGCCCATACCGTTGCATACTATGGAGCGTCTAGTTGCTGTGCTCATTAAACAACTAGCAGCAATAGAGTAGAAGATATCCAGTAGACTCTGCTCTGGTCTAGTCTGGCCTGACTGGACCTGGCCTGATCCTGCTTTGATCCAATTCCTCCACCCCTCATTCTTCTTGAGCATTAGAAAATTAGTACACAAATCTCAGCGGGTCCCTTCCTCGTGGTTCCAAGATTGATAGACGCTCCACAAGAAGCTCTCGGACCCTTTGTCCTGCGCTGAGCTGAGCTCAAGGCCACTACTGTACCCGTTACCGCTCACCTTCTTGTCTGCAACAGGTAGAGACCCCGTCTACCGGACCGCGGATGCTTGGGAATTACTACGGATGTGGGGACTTTGGCCTTTGGCCTTTGGCTTTTAGGCAAGTATCGCAAAATGGCCCTCACTCAAAGGTACTCCCTCTGCTTGATGGCACGTTGCCAATTACAGTCACCGTCCCTGCGCGTTCGATCTTTTGGTACCGATTCATCGAAGAGATGACTTTCTGCTTGCAATTCGCCGTCAAGAGCACGCCGCAAAATGTATTTCTGCTCTACCAGTCGGTGCTTTGCCAATGGCCTGGCCTGGCTGATGGACTGACCAATCGATTGATAACTCCAATCCCCTACAGCTTACTCCGTAGTAGTACGCATTCAAATGTCACTGGCCAGCCATTGGTGGGTCTAATCAACAGCATGCTAAGATACCATGCTCTGCTCTGCCGTCTTCGAAGTTGAATATCGTTGCTCTTCTCTGTTTAGTGTAGTATCGAGCTACAACCGTATATCTCGTCGATAACAACAAGGGTATACGTGCTGTCTCAGTGGGTATCCAGAAAACTGGTGTAAGTTAATGATGGGTCCTTGAACTTGAGCCTCGACGAGGATACCCAAGGTCACTTGTAGCGTATCGTCCTCTGTAAACCCCAGAAGCGTGCAAGAATGAGCAAGTCTCAAGCCAGGCCGATGACACTCTGCAGTATTTAATCGACAGCCTATCCTTACAGTAGCCCCCCACTAAAACGCTGCTCCCTGTAAGAATAGACTTTAGTCCTCTGAACCCTAGCCGATATCCGTCGCAGTCGTAGTCGGGGTCAGGGTGTGAGGGGGCCACTGACGGCTCCCAACTTAGCGCGCTTTGCGGTTGTCGAAGCCCACATCATGAGGGATCCAGGTCTGTAGTAGCGGTGGAGCACGTGGAGCCAGGGGGGATCATTCTGTGAAGCCAAAGCAAACCACCCTTGATCATGAAATGAGGAGCCATGAGGCGCTCCTAACTAGTACAGTATCAAGGTATCTCAAAACGTGGGAGCGTTGCCATCAAGTGGAACGGCACACGCCAAAGCATGGCGAGTCGCACTTTCAATGTTACTTTACACGACGGCGTCGATCCAAACCGCCCCCAGATGGCATCATCACGGCCGCTGTCTGATCTTCGAGTCCGTCCAATGTACAGTAGTGACCATCTTGCGGTCAAGTCGAGAGCCAATCCCCAGATCAAACGCCAACGCACATGGCTATGGAGTTCCAATGTCCCCTTCCCCTGTGCTGTTCTGTGGGTGTTGTGCCTCGAATTCTCCACCATAGTTAGAAAAGAATACATCCTGCTTGTAGATCCGGTGTGGTACTGTTCTGGAGGCATTATTTAGAAGGGATCTGTTGTACAGTACTTGGCTACATTGCACGTGCTTCTGACAACCTCTGTACCAAGAGTCGCCGTTTGTGAAATTCGCCAACGGATACTATGTCTCCATTGAGATGAGGCGTTGTCGTCCTGAACACAAAACTTTCACTCGGGGACGCCATTTGCACTCTGTTTGGCCACAGAGCCACAGGGCCAACGGCTGCCAGCGCAGCTCGCAACCCCCGGGGAAAAGCAAGCAAGAAACTGCAGTAACGAATACATTCCCGGGCTGAAAGGCTACTGTATGCCTAACAACGCCTGTGCGGCGGCACAGCAGGCGCGGTTTTAAGGATGTACTGCGCTGTAAGTACCTTTAGTCTGCTAAAAAGCAAAGGCCGTGGTGAGCCGCTGCTGACAGGTGATTTGTGCCATTTGAGTTTCGCCTTGCAGGACAACTCCCTCTTTCAGAAGGAAAAAAGAATCTTCTCTGCCAGACCAAACGTGGTCCCCGAAACATGGCAGACCCTAGAACAACACAGGAAACATCCCCCCAATGGCGTCATTCTGTGAGGCGCTTCAGCCTGCGTTGTCAGAATTGCGTCGGAGAGCTTTCGGCATCGCACCACAACTTTCTTTCTGTCTCACATTTTACCTAGGTAAGCATACCTCGGTAATCGAAAATTCAATCGATTTTTTTCTTGCGCAAACAGACAGTCCACTTGCCGGCATTTCAACCCATTTGCAACAGTATACTGCTGCAGAGTTGTCGCTCCGACTTTAGGTAGCATCAATGACGTTCTCTTGAAGGGTTCCTTGTTGTTCAGCAGGGCCTGCCAGGCTAGAGCAGTTCATCTCCCGTCAGCCCCAATCTCGCAAGAACCTTGCCCAGCGTCGTATTGTATCAAAATGTTCGATCTCGAGATTTGTCGCAAGATTTCTTACGCCAAGCCAAGCCTCGCAGTTATTGCCAAAAACCAACTCGGACCCGGGGCCGTGGTACTGCCGTTGACCAAACTGAATTCGAGGACAAGGGTAGAGAACCTGTGGAGAATAGAAGAGAAGGAAAAAGCAAGTTATTTTCTCAAGCCACGAACTGCACTTCCCTACCCCAGGTAATGGAAAGAGAAAAAGCCATTTCCAGGGGCCACCCGCAGCGCGATCATGGCCTGCTTGCGTGCAGCAATCCATCTCGTGCAAGCCACAATTCCCTGGGTCTGCTAGAGCCTAGAGGGCCCCTCTCTAAGCCGACGTTGACTGAACCATGCCTCGTGGAGCTTGATGTGATGTGATCCGATGCGCTTCGACCATATCTTTTGTTTTAACCGGTGGGTAACAGAATGAGCCCTATCGAACCCTGTCAGGTGTCCTTTTGTCGTCTTTCCTTCCAGTTTAGAATACCAGCAGGTATTCAGTGAGGCTTCACGCGGTATAGCCGTGCTTATTGCAGTAATCAATGTTCGACCCAAGATCCCTGTGGTGATCTACAGAAACCCCATGACCTACTCCGTTTGGGTCTGAAAATTGGAGTCCGAATCAAGAGCCCTTGTTTGGTTGTCCCCTCACCATAATCTATCAGCATGTAAATTGTCTAGCTGCGCGACTAGGGGTCTGGCCCTGAGCCTCGACCTGTACGTTCATCTCACAATCAAGCTTATCTCAAGCTATTCTCGAGGTCGTTGTTTGAAAAGTCATCGACTGCAAGCCTCGTCTCATGTTCGTTAAGCGACACAAGTCTTGGCGGAAGCATCGTGTTGGACAATGGAACCCTTTTTTTCTAGTCCAAATCTTCTGATATTAGATTGACTGCGGAATGCATTGAGAGCCTTTATGGCGACGGCCTCCGTATTGGTCCATCAAACACGACAACACCTGTTTGGGTCCAGCTAGTCTTCAAAGACCATTGGTTTTGGGCTCTGGGTATCCGCACCGGACAGAGCATAGGGAGCCCCGATATGAGGATCAGGTCTCCATCCTGTTCGCTTCGATGCGCCCCTCGTGTTAATAACGGAGCCTCTAGTGACTTGTCATTAACTGTCTTCGTAACTGTCACTGAGTTGTCTGAGACTTTTGACTTTGTCTCAAGGAAGAGAGCACCATGCGCCCGGGCGAAGGGGACTTCAAACGCCACTGGCAAACGTAGGTCTCTGTTCGATTCTTGAGGATCACAATATCCATAGCGCGTTGTTCGGTAAGCCAATTGCTCAAGACTCAAGAGCAAGCCCTATCCTGTCTCTGCCTCCTGTCTGGTCTAGGAAGTTCATGTGCACGCCAAATAGTAATAGCCAGCCTATATTACTGACGGGGATCAATGACCCCTGGTCATGTATAGTTGATCCACCGTATGTCCCAGATATCGGATCCTGGCTCGAGCTCTCGCGCAGTCTATGGTATGATAGGTTCGGCAGCATAGCGTCTCTTATCCGAGATGCGTTGCGTTGAGCGTCTTCAGCTGCGTATGTCAGTATCTACGAGTTGCAACCACTCTATTTTGGTGGCGTGGTCCACAGTAGTGGCAGTATGTAGGTATCTGTGGTAGTGCAATGTTTGTTGTACGGAATGAAAATTCTCATGATATCTCGGGATTCTCATCTTTGACGGCCTCGACCAATTCCTCCATACCACCGACCGATGTTGGGCCACTCATTCCCTCCGGTGGTAGAGCCCATCGAGGCAGAGGGCTGACATAAGACCAGCTGCCTCCTGCGTCCTCATATCGAAGACTGTGGAGCCACAAAGACAGCTCATGACTGCCAGGGTCCGAGTACAAAGGTGTCTGGCATACGTCGCAGAGGTCGCCTGTCAGCTTCTCGGCCCTCTTCTCTTCATACTTATCCACCATAGCGTCGTAGTAAGCGACGGCTTCGGCCACTTCGTCTTTGCCCATCCGAGACAGCCGACTGACGATGTCTTCGTCCGTGTTCTGCGTCGCATCGGCATCGTTTTGACCAAGCTCCATGCCCCAGACTCGCCGGTTAGCATAAATAGGGTCATTTTGAATAGGATGACCCAGATGTTGAAGGTGGACACGCAACTGATGGGTGCGGCCTGTTACCGGAAGACAGCGAACAATCGAGTAGCCCTTCTTATTTACCCAAGGGCGATGCTTCTCATCTTGAAGCTGTTCAGGTGTCTTGGGGCGTTCGTCTACAATCTCATCTTGGTCTTCTGGATAGTACGCTAGTTTCTTGAAAACAGTCCGCGCAGTCTTGCCATTGGCACGTACTCGGTTGAGACCAAGTTTAGGGGATATTTGCAAGATAGGTTGATCGCAAACGACCTCACCATCAGGAAACTCGCCCATTACCCGAGCGATGTACTCCTTCCTTACTGTGCGATCCTTAATCTTAATGCCCAACGCCTCCGCAGCAATTGGGTTCTTTGCAATGAACATGATGCCGCTTGTGAGGCGGTCCAGACGGTTGCAGAGGTATGGCAAGAATGCCGGACCGCGGTCTGACTTCATGATCTCGACAACCGAATTGAAGTTGTATCGACCAGCGGGATGAACAGGAACGCCAGCAGGTTTATTGATGACAATCATATCTTCATCCTCATGAATAATCTGCACAGGGTCCTCAGTGACCGGAGGTTCATGGCGGTGCAGGGTATGAGAGATGAGGTCACCATTGCGAAGAATATAATCGGGTCCAACGCGGCGACCGTTGACGAAGATTTTCCCCCGTATCATGGACTCCCGATAGTAGTCGAGCGGTCGGTCCCTAAACTCAGATTCATAGATCTCGAGAAGGGGTCTGTTACGCCATCTCTCCTTGCAGTGGGTATTGTAAGTGTAGTGGTATGGTAATACCCGACGCAGCCCATCGCCTTCAAAGTGGTAGGGTCGGGGCCACGGATCTCCCACCGGAGTGATAAGGGGCTCATCCGAATCCGAGACCTTGGGCGGGTCCTGCTTCTTCTTTTGCTTAGGCCGTCTAGGATTTTGCTGCTGTTGTTGTTTATTGTTGTTATTGTTGTTGGTAGTGGTTGTGGTGGCTGTTAGTGATGGGTCGGAGGTTGGCTGGCTTGGGCCTTGGCTCGGTGTGAGACCATTTTCGCCCTGGATATCGAGATCCTGGAAAGCATTTGCAAAGATGTACTCATCGGGTGAAGCCTCAGGCTTTGGCGAGGACGAGGCCATGGCGAAGGGGCGTTTCTGACGAGGGGGTAGGGAAGAGGTTCTAGGCAAGGGCCTTGATCTACGTAGGTGTAATGCGGAGGAGTGCGGGCCGAGGCGAAGAGCAGCCCTCATTCCTCAGCTGCAGAGCGGGAGATGGTTGCGGCGCTTTTGCGGCGGCAGGCAACCCAAGAAGAAAAGGAAGGAAAAAAAAAAACGACGTTGATTTGTGACGAACTCAGACGAGGGTTCTTTTGCAGTTGCGTGGGACCGGTGATAAGCGACACTCCCTAGAAAGGGCAGGTACAGTACAGTAAGTGTAAATGTCTTGTCCTGCCTTGGTTCTTGGTCTCCTTCCTGCCCTAAAAGTTACAGGTTGGCATGAATTGCGATGATTGCACCCAATACACATTCTTTCCATTTCTGTGGGTTTAATTTTAGGTATCTAGTAACGGCAGTAACAAGCGGTGACTTATGGCAGGAATGACCCCTCGTCCAGTTTGGGCAAGCATATCTTGGGCGGTCTGGCCGTTTTTTGGTGGGCCATCAAGCAAGCAAGACCCTGGAAAGGCACTGGAGCGATGGAAGGTTGGGTAATATCCGTAAAGCCGCGACCTGTCCGGGATGACAGATCCATGGGCCCAATAGTTTCAAGATCCCTCCATCCAATGATCCAAAGTCTAGAGTTTATCAATATCTAGGGAGACTAGACGCCTTGGAACTATTCCCCAGTGCCTTGACGCACTGGCTGCAAATACTCGATCCTTTTGTAATTAATCCAAGTTAGGCCTCCTACAGCACTCACTCACTCTCTCGGCTATGTATGTGGAGATGTCTATACCTTTCTTGACCTGGACATCCGTCCTTTAGGTATGTGGAACTTTCGGGTCGTCGGGCCTCCAGACGGGCGATTTGTAGGCTCGAGCTTCCATGGCTCCTAGGCCTCAAAGATTAAGCAAATCCTCCGCTAAAAGCTCCCTATTCAAGCCCCCAATGATGCACTGGATGGCTGGACGAACGTCAAAGAAGGGCGATCGATCATAGGCCTCAACTTAAACCTCGGCTTTTCCCTTTTGGGTCGGACTACTTAGTAACCTCGGGAGCTCATCCATCTGAACCTGGAATTCACTAAATCGTGAACCTCATTTTATTTCATTTCTCAAAGCAATTTGCTCTGAAGCTGTCTCTCGATATTCGAGGTTTGGGTAACCTCTCCGCATCGAAGAACAAAGGCTGCTGCCTAATTGCCCTGCAATTGCACTAAAAAGTTATCCTACTTGCGTGCATTTTTGCGAGCTCCTAGGTTCATCCACTATCATTTCTCACAATCGCAAGCGTTGGACCAGGATCTAGATTCTGTCTTTGTAGCACTGGATCCTCATCATTTCACTCTGGATATTCCCGATATACCCGTTAGACTTCGCGCCTCTACCTAAGCTAAGGCGCGCGAAGGCATAGGAAAAGCATCATAACAAAGCCACGGTCGAGAACGTTTGAACAAGAGACACAAACTCTGCCTTTGCTCTAGGCTTTACCCCAGATTACTACGGAATGAGTAACAAGTCTTCGCCAGCGGAGCTCAAGGCCCGCAAAAGATCTGACTATCGTTTCTTCCTAGAGTATCGCACGCGATGGTGAGTTGATTTGAGTTGAGGCACGCCTCATTAAATTACCGCATCTATTAGGAACCTGAAACTCTTTATCCTTCCCCCAAGCTGGCGAGCCGCATCTTTTGCTCCGGAGTAAAAGGATCTTGTCGATGGACCAAATACTTGCCAAATAGGGTATTCATGTTCTGTACAGTGATATTCACCATGGCAAGGAGGAATGGAAGGGCTACAGTAATGTATCAACATGGAGGCTAACCCTCTGTCTGCCAATAGGAACGATAACGACATGTATGACCACATGAACAACTCAGTTTACAATTTTTTGTAAGTGGCAATCTTCGCCAAATCCTAGTGATATACTTTTTGCGGGCTTAACTCAATTGACCCCTCGTTCATAGATTCGACTCCATCATTAACGCATACCTCATCGAGAATTGTGGTCTCCATCCCCCAACAGCACCTCAGTTTGGTATGTGTGTACACACCCACACCGACTTCTTTTCGTCTATCGCGTACCCTGCCGTTGCTGAACTTGCCCTGCGCGTGAACAAGCTTGGACGATCCAGCGTCACCTACGAGACTGCACTCTTTGAGAAGGGGGTGGATGAGGTGAAAGCTGTAGGGGAATTTGTGCAGGTCTATGTCGATCGTGAGACGAACCGGCCACTTAAGGACGGTATGGCGCAAACGCTCCGCCAGGAACTTGAGAAGTTGGTTGTTGATGTCAAAACTGAGGATGAAGCAAAATCGAAGCTGTAATGCTCAAATTGCTGTACCTTGATTAATTAGTGCAGTAGTAGTCTGGACGATCCGCAGTGAGTGGACAGTAACACAGGGTCCTCGCTAGTGGCTTTAGTTGATAACTGCTATCTCCGTAAATTAAACTACAGCACTATACCTGTGTGTTCTCCTCACTAACAGAGCACTGACTGATTCATGCCACTTGTAACTCATAACGAATGGTCAATGCTGAGAGCAAATGGATGTATGTGGATATAAGGCACTCCATTGAAAACGTGTGATTTTAACGTATCTCGTTTCTGTTGACTTTGTATCGGTACTAAGGTATATAGTACAACAGTGTAACACGTGTATTCTATTCCACTGCCCACTACCTGTATATGTCCTTCCTATTATCTGTATGTGCTACACCACCAACGTCCATCTTACCTTAAAACTGATGCTGATACTTCTTGGTTGCACCTCCATCAGATCCGCTCTCAAACATCATCTCCAATAGTTCGAGATCAGCCAATGCCTCCTCCACGCTCTGCCTCTTATCTGGCTTTCCCTCAACCAACGCATTTGCCCAGGCCTCAATCTCCTGGTCCACACCGCTCGTCCTCTCAAACTCCTTGACGGTCTGCTCGCCATCCCACGGCGTTACAGTGACCTTGTCTTCGTCAACCACGACCGAACCCTTCTCGTAGCCAAACTGGAATACCGATGTGCTCATCTTGGTACCACACGACTGCTGATATGTGCCGCTTACACCGCTCTTGAGCCGGATTACCGCATTCACCGTATCAACGGGTGCTAGATGTGGCTGCGCCTGCGAGGTGAAAGCTGACACGTCGGCTGCAGGCTCTTTGAGAAGCTGCCTCATCGCTGCAACAAAGTGCACGCCACCATCGAGCAGAAAACCGCCTTGGAACTGTTAGATCAACAACGTTGAGAGAACCTTTTGCTAAACTAACCTTGAAACTCGGGTTTTGCACGCCATGCTGTACCATACCATGGAGAGTCCTTGCTCATCAGAAAGAAAACTCGTACGCTAAAATGCTGCAGGGCTCCGAGCTTTGCAGCCTCCTTTGCAGCAAACTCGAAGGAAGGCTTGTATCTAAAGTTTTCGGCAACAGAAAAGGTAGCCTTGCCTCCCAGTCCGCGGTAGTAGTCAATCAACTTCTTACCGTCGGCAACAGAAGGGGCGAGAGGCTTCTCAGCAAGGACATGTTTGCCAGCAGCTAGGGCAGCCTCGATATACTCGGGCTGGCTCGGGATGGGCAGGGCGATTATAACGGCATCAATGTCATCCCGGGCTAAGACGTCCTTGAAAGACTTTCCGGATCCCGAATCGGCCGAGTAGAGGTCCGGGCTTGCACCGGCGCGGGTGTTAAGGGCGGCCGTCTCCTGTGCAGACTTGAGAGAGCGGGAGTAGATAGCCTTGAGAGCGATGTTATCCGCTTTCATTATGGCAGGCTAGGGGAGAGAGACCATTCAGCATTCTTGCATACCATACATGACTGGATCAGACTGGGGGTTTCGCACCATGTGTGCCTTCTTGGCAAACAGGCCACCGCCAATCAATGCTACGCCAATAGGAGCCATTGTGTTTGTTGAGGACTATTTTGAGGTTGTTTCTGGTCACTTTAGATGCAACAGGAAGCTATCAACATGTCGGCAGTTATAAGAGGGAACTGAAGCGATGATGTCTTTGAAGGCGGGGTTTCTTTTCCCCTCCATCATCATCGAGCCCCCACTGAAAGATGTCCACCCTGTTTTAATGCCTTTTGGTGATCATAACTATGTAATTGTTATACTATGATACCAACCAATTTGCGCTCAAGTTTTCGTTTGGTGTTTGCTGCGTTGCGCTCAAGCACACACATCAGTGAATTAGACTGCAATTAGTCGAATTATTAGTATGACAATGGCTCTGTATTACATAGTACTTCAACGGTCGTGGTCCACTAATCTGATGTGATTTTAGAGTTCAATGCAATACAACACCACGGAGATAACTCATTTGTTATCCCTACCTGCTTAGACTGTGTCACGCGTTGACTCTCACCGCCGCTACTGATTGACGTCATAATTCCTGAGAGTATGGTTCCCACGGGAAGGTTTCGGTGTACGGTATTGAGTGCAGGAGGACGGTTGAGACTTGAGTACGGTCTGAACTCCGCCAACGTACAGGAATGGTAACGGAAAGGCCGAAACCAACATACATGGATGCGCTGCAGGGCATGCTCATAGCGTTTAGAAGCATCAACTTTACCCCAAAAGCAGACAAGAAACCTAACTTTCAGGTGTGGCGGGGCGTGTGCATTTGCTTTTTACAGAGGCTTACAGGCCCAACTGCCATGAAACACACACTGCAAACTATCCCTACAGCCATCCATGCCATGCCATGCCATGCTATGCCATGCCATGGAACCTCGATGCTCGTCACCTCCCAACTACCGTTCATTACCGCGATACGCTTATCCTGTTTTGGAAGTCATAAGCATAGCACTATCAGCCCTCTTCAGGTACGCGAACGTGGCTTGGCTCTTTCAGCTTTGGCTTTGCTTTGACAGGACTTGACTTGACTTGACATGGTACTATCGAGTGGCATCTTGCTTTACACGAATACCTACATACATACATGTTGAAGATACTACCTCTTGCTACCAACTGCAGCATCTAACTACAATATGTCGGTTGACGGCACGACTCGCATGCATCATCAAGATGGATCATGAGCAAAGCCAAGTCAACTATGACTCTTAACTCTTATTTTGACTACGACTATGACACCGCCTCTAAAGTAATGCAATGTCATTCAATTCAACCCAACCTGACTCCAGCTTACACGCCCAGTCAGTTAGTGCTAAGATAGACAGCTACGTAGGTAGATTCGATACAGCACAACACTGACAGCACAACACAGACAGCACAACGCACTACTTACCGTTACATCCTACCTCCATCTACCTACTAGTACCACCAGGATGTCAGAAGAATTGGCCGGCAAGAGCATAAGAGACGAAATAACTTAGTCATCTTATGCAAGTTTAGGCTAGTAATTTGGCTACTTTATTTCTGTAGCCTAAACCTTGGAGGACATTTCTTCTGACACCCACCTGCCTACCTACCTGATCCCCTGTAGATCATTTCTGTACCCCCACAATCTCAACCCATTCCCAATCCGTATTTTCCATCGCTTCAGGCGTCTCCTTCTATTCTGTGACTTATCTATCTTACTCACTCTTTGACCTAGATCAGTTGCGCTTTGACAGCAACAACCAACCTTCACCTTGAATAATGTGATCAATCTCATATCTCACTTCTGGCGGTGTCATCCGTTCGTCCGTCGGTCTGTCCACCTTTTCTACAGTTATCGTGCGATAGTTATGTAGCTAATACTTGATCAACTGATATACCCCATCGACTAAGCCCTAGCTAACACTACTATCCAGCTGCTCCGGGACCCCTTTCCAGGAACGTAGCGTTAGCGCCCAATAGTCAGTCCGTTTATCTCCCTTAGCGATTACCTAGGTGCATTTCCTGATCCCTGGGTTGGTATGTGAGTTGAAGGAAAACGGGTACGGTCATCTCGTCAGAATCAAAGTTCAGTGGAGTTTGTGGCTCTGTGATTCCTTTCGACCCATATCGTAGTGGGCATGTTTAGCCATTTCTGTCATGTCTCGCTATCGTTGCCAAGCATAGCTATCCCATCATCGTCCATGTTATCCTAAGGGTTTCCGAGGTGGCAGCCAATAGCGTTGGTCAAAACTGGTTTCAACTATGCTCCGCGGCGTGGCGCGGCTCTGGAGCGATAGTTCCGGCTACTCACTGTGGCGGCCAATATGGAATTAGAACGAAGCTTCTTGGTCCCCAGACAGTTGGAATAACACTGAAACGTGAAACAGCTGACGTTGAAGTCAGTTGCCTCTTCGTAATTGTGTCCTGGCCTACATATCCGGTCAATATCTCCGTGTCAAGTGAAGTTGTTGTGCATCTTGGTTGAGCTTACCCTATACCAGAGGTGTGAATGTTGGGTTTTATCATCTGGTACTCGATCACTGACAGTCCGGTTGTATTATGTTGCAGGAACACATTAATCACATAGAGAGAGTTGTTATATGGTCTCGAGCTGTTTCGTAAAAGCGAAATGAAGCTGTTGTAGTTGATATAAGCTTAGCGTATTATAAGTAGGGAGTATGGTTGACAGGATTCAGGGAATACCATCAAAACAGGCATTGCCGGGCTCGTGTCGTGAAATAGACAAGTAGGTACGATACATACAATCCCAACTATTATAGCCACATAATCGAAGCTCCCATTTCACTCAATAGAGTCCTAGGACTTATCATGCGGCAACTCATGGCTCCCACTCGTATGCCTAGAATCCACCACTTCACTACAAATCTCTCCATCATCAGGACATACCCAAGGCTCAGCATCTCCTAATCTCTGCGCCGTCAATCCTGAGTTTCCAGGATCTTTCATACCCGCTTCCATCTGTCTTCTATAAGAAACTTTACGCAACCTCTCCGCTTCAGCAGGGGTAAGGCGTATATAAATCTCTGCGGCTATAACATGGAGAAGAAGAGCGAGCCATGCACTAGCTCCAAAAGCGCTATTCAGTCTAGCAGCGATTAAATCTGGACGCTCGCCAGGGATCCCTTCGGTAATGACTCGTTGGTCTGGGGTTTCGCCTGTGTAGAAACCCACACACTGCGGGTACAAGGCCTCGACAGCGGGCTTGTTGTGATAGAACATAGAGTCTAGGACTGCGCAGGAAGTCACAGCATAGTAGGGACCTGTGTGACTGGCGATCTGGGCCATTGCAGCTGAGATGGCTCTCATGGTGATGATATGTCCGGCCTTTGGTTGTCAGCTACTACCCCTTTCGAAACAAGGATCAGCCAGGCACTTACAATTATCCAGCCTCGCAACATCCATGTACGATGCTGCTCTAGCTGAAGTCTCTTGACGTTGATGTAAGCCAGAACCATGCACGCAATGAACATGATGCTTGCAGCACCAGTCACAGTCTGCATCTCTAAAGTTCCACCAAAGGTATGTCTCGCGATCATAAACACCCCAATCATTCCAACCGTTGAGAGGAGGAGAACTACATAGCCGTTGATCCGATGAACTAAGAGAGCTCGGTGCCGAATAACAGGGATGAACTGAAAGACGACTAACACGGCAGCGGGAAGGATTCCAGCTAGGTGCATGATGATACCCGCCTTGGCGATCCCACGTCGATAGTGGTAGCACTCGCCAGGAACCGCTCCCTTGGAGCCGTATACCCGGTCTGTTGGTGGTTCACTAGGACATAGTTGGCCGTCAAAGTCGAGATATATGAAGCGAGAGATTGCAAAGGCTAGGAATGCTCCGCCAAAGAGGAACCAAAGGACGAAGTTGTAACCTTTGGTGAAGCCCACAATACGGTATATCCGCTGAAGACGTGTTGGAAAAGCTGAAGTTTGCGCACTTTCCATAGTGATGTTCGTTATAGATATACGGATAAGAATGACTGGTAGTTATTCCAACCCGTAAGAGATATACCAGTGCCTCTATTTATGGCCAGTCTATCTAGCTCGTGAATAGATTCACCGACGACATCCACCGTAAACAGGCTGAATAGATTCCCAATCTAAAGCATTTCATTCAATCAAGATGGATCGGCGACGCCATTGTGTGATGAGTTGGTGATAGTCACTTACATACATGCATTACAATAGCGAGCCACCAAGCCACTGATACAGATGCAGACATAGACTTGAGTTGTAACACGTTTAATTGGTCGGTTGTAGACAAGGCTCAGGCTTCAGTGTTGGTTCTGTCGTTAAGCTTGTGCATCTTCGGTTATTTGATCAGACCAACAGAACATGTCGGCTTGGCATATAGCCTGTCATAGGCAGTTTATGAGGAACAGTCGTTAGTCTAGAGGTTCTGTGATTCGTTACCAGAAGGGTGAAGTGATGTAGCAAGGCTATACAGAGTCTCGACGAAGAGATGAAAGCATAGGTCAATTTGTGAATCAGTGGTAACACGGAGGGCAATTCATTGGGACTAATCACAACATATTATACCAAAATAGACAGGCCATGGCCAAATGGGATGAGATATGGCGAATGAGGCGTGACTATCAAACCATTCATAGATGTACGAGTGTTTGGATCTGACATCAGTGGTTGATAGGAACGGAACGGTAATCTGAGAATCACTGTGATGATCTTTCATATATCGACGACAATGATAAATATAGACTGGATTGCAACTGAAATTAGATCAAGGATTTCGGATTGCTGGGAGAATATGTCTCAGATTCATGCTCCAGTGACTGGAAATAATGACGACCGTCGATCGGCGTTGTTGCAAGCGAGACATTTGCACACAGGCAACCCGGGATAGAACAATGGACTGTAAGCGGGGTGCTTGTTGTGTTGTATTTAATATCATTGATACTCTATTCTCTCGGTTCTCCGACATCACTGATGTAGGCTGGTGACGCAGACACCAATATCGAGACAAAGAATTGTCGCAAGACATCCTGCACCGAATTCGTTGCGTAGGTATGAGTAAAGCCAACTGAGCTACCGATGCGTGTCTGGGAGTTAATGTCCCATGAATTGACAAAGGATAAACAGCAAAGTCCTGTATCCTCAGGGTTGTCGTTAATCTACACCAAGATCAGGTATGTGTCCGTAATTTGCAATGATTGCATTTCGGTAAGAGATAACCGAACTTCGCGTGTATTAAGGACCCTAGAATCCACAGATGTCGCGCAAGGAGCTGTAGAGTCGCCTAATACTAGCACGCGGTAGGGAGACTGTGTATGTATCATGGATTTTGGCGATCCAACAACTGACTCCGTGACGATGAATTAGTTATACGGTCAGATAAAGTGACCCACGATGTTGAGAATGAGGAAGGCACACAGCCGTTTCTTCATAAACATCAGCACTAACACCGTCTAACGACACGTGCGAAGTATATTCTCAATGACAGGCAAGGTATTGCTTCATTGCCATTCATCATTGGAACACTTCATCAGCAAGAAATTGGTCGACACGCCTCTTTCGGCCCTGGGAACCGGTCTCCGAAAGACTAATTTCCTTCGAGGCACCATTTGGAGCTTCTTCGGGTAGGGCATGTACGCGACCACCGACTCTTGCCAGCAAGAAGCGCATCTTCTCAAGCTCCTTTTCAACAGGGCCGTTGCGAGTAAGGAGATTCTCCTGGATACCAACGCCATTGTCCGTCGTCTGCAGAGGCTTGACAATAGTCTGGAGATGCTTCAGGCGTGCGACTTGCTCTCGCAATTGCTTCCGTTGGTCATTCAGTTCAGTGAGTCGGGTAACAGCATCCGCATAGCGCTTGACTTCCATGGGATGGTCCTCGACATCCTTCTCTATGTGCCAAGAAGCAGGCAATGCTTCGATGGCCTCTTTATCGGCTGAATTCAGTTAGAATTGCGCTTAGGCTTTTCGTTTAAACGGCACTTACTGAGATCAAGCTCTCTACCTATACCACCTTCAGTATCAGCTGGGCCTCCTACTTTGCGCTCCGCATCCTGTGTGTAGACACTGTCAATCTGCTCAGCGATATTCCGACTAGCCTGTGGGGCATATACGCGACGGCAATGCTGCTGGATAGTGTGATTGAGGTTAAAAAGGACGTCTTCGACGACGCGCTCAGAAAGAGCTTCATCCGACGCGTCGTTGGCGGCTTGCCATGAGCGAGATGGAGCAAGAGGTTGGGCGAGAAGTGTAGTTTGGTTGGTAAGAAATGCTTGTTTCAACGCCGGTATTGTAGGCGCAGATGCACGAGATGACATTATGGAAGCTCCTTCAAAGTCTTTGAAGAACTTTTTGATTCGTGATATTGATGGTGTTAGTTGGTGTAGATGTTTGTTGAATCACGTGTGACTGTTTATTTGGGCACATACAGAAGGGTGTCTGCTTTACTGAGTTACAGCGAATGAGACCCCTGAAGCACCTGCAGTTTGGCAACCAACATCAACATCCAATCCACCCCGCCTGCATGTACAGAACCTACCTGTTGTATCAGCCTCTCTCTCTACCTGACAATCCAACCTGTATTTCAGATGGCGCATTTGTTGTTTTTCTTACCTGGAAATCTAGAGTGAACAGCTCCAAACCATGTAAACAGACGAAGCCTTTTCATTGTGAGTTGCACTTAGTCGAGATGGCAATCGGCTGCTTACTCCAGTACAGGGTAAATGCAAGATCAATGGTCAACTCAGGTGGTTCTCTTACATGATGACCTTATGGCCCCCGGTTGACATTGTCAATATCGTGATCTAACCAGATGAGTTCCTCACCGTATTCATCAGGCACAACCTCAAATTTAATAGCCTATCTCATACGATGTCCCCGCGCAGTACAAACAACGCCAAGACCAAGCCACGAGTGTGACCATCGGGACGTTCGAGTCTTCAGTAACCGCCTGTCGTGAAACAAAAGAACGCCTCTTGAATTACAGACACAGGAAGAAAGGGAAGACGAAACTCATGTATCGAAATCGTTCGTTTTGCTCTCGCTGGTATGGTATGATAAGTGCAATGAGTGCATCTTAGCAAAATTCAATTCCCCCTTGTCAACCACCACCATCAAGTCAAGCTGCCAATATTTCAATCAAATTCGGCAACCACAGTAGCAATTAAACCTTTATACTCGATATGGCGCACCTGAACACTTGATCTCGTCCTTTTCAGCTTCTGATAGGCCCCATGAAGCGAACGCAGAGCGGAACGATGCCGCACTGCTACGAGGGAAACACGACACAAGCGCATAGTTTCTATGCGAATCCGAAGCGAAGGTGCATGAAATATTGAAGCACTAACTTTAGCCTCGGGCGTTTTTCTCATGTTTGCTACAGTATGTGACTTATTGAACACTTTCCCCTGCGGATGTACCGGGCTGGGTATTATGATTATGGATTTTCTAGCGTGGAATCCGGTTTCGTTTTTGTATAGTAGCGTCATTGACTTTGGAAAACCGACCGTGGCAGTGTTAAAGGACAAACCACAGCGATTTTCTTATTTATAAGTCGCGATCCATATTTAAAAGCCACCGATAATGTTGAAGATTCTTCAACGGGTCTAATGTTAATTTGTTGAATGATGACGGTTAACAATTAGTCGACGTCTTTACTGCAAGAGGTTTATCGTCACTTCAGTTTGCCCTACGAACCAACACTGCAGAGGCATTGTTGGGATATCGCAAGCAAGCAAACAAACAAACAAACAAGTGCACTGTGTTTGTATAAAACCAACAGCATTTGTTCCTTCCTTAACGGATTCTCAAAAGATTTCAGTGTTGCCTTATGGGAATGCTTTTACAATACGGCCCTTGCTCTTACACATTTGTCCCTTAGCAAGCATACCCGAGGAACTCAACTCAACAAACAAAAACTCACTTAGAATTTCACTTTTGAGATTTCTATTTTCGGTTCACCGTTGCGATGGCGCTCAACGGTCCTGGTGTTTATCACCGCACCCGCGAGCATGAAGCAGAAGACGCCTCAAACATTTCCAAAAACTTCCTCGCTGAGGCATGGAAATCATGGCCCAATGAAGCAGCCGTAAGTTGCCTTTAGCCTAACAAATAAAATATAAACTTACAAGTATAGTTTGATCATCTCGAGGAACATCGTGGTCCTCTTCGACTCACCCTCAAAGGCTCTATCCCCTCGTGGGCCGCTGGCACTCTCTACCGTACCGGCCCAGGCCAAAGCCGCGTAGAAGACACAGCTCGCGGAACACATTTCACTACACATTGGTTCGATGGTTTCGCGCAGACCCACCGATTTGACATAGTCCCCTGCGAAGATGGCGAGACACAAGTGTGGTACTCGTCGAGACGGCAGGCTGATGAGTGGATTGCTGATGTGAAGAAGAAAGGATGGCGATCAGGCATGACTTTTGGACAAAAGGCCGATCCATGTGTTGGAATATTTGCAAAAGTCATGACTGTCTTTGAGCCAAAGCTGGGGAATCACAATGTTGCCGTTTTGGCCAATGTTCCTGGCTTGCCTGACGAGGACGAGGAAGTGGATGAGAAAGCAAACGGCGTCAATGGACCTCTTGGACACCGTGTGAACACGAGTAATCTGTTTGTTGCGACGGATTATTCAGGAATACGTCGTATCGACCCATCTACTCTCCAACCCCTAGGAGAAGCCACACAAAGCGATCTTCATCCTTCTCTTAACGGTCCCTGTTCCTGCGCCCACGCCCAACGGGATCCCGTTTCAGGGGACTTGTTCAACTTCAACCTTGCTTTCGGTCGTGTCCCCACCTACCGAATATTCCGCGTTGATGCTTCCTCCGGAGAGACGGAGATCCTTGCTACAATTTCTGATCTCAATGTTCCACCTGCATACATGCACAGCTTCTTCCTCAGCGAGAACTATGTTATCTTATGCATTCCGTTATCGCAATATGCATGGCGAGGACTGAAGACACAATGGGAAGGAAACATCATCGATTCCATGAAACCATTCGACAAAAACAGAGATTGCAAATGGCTTGTGATCGACCGGCGACATGGAAAGGGGCTTGTGGCAACCTTCTCAACACCAGCTGCTTTCTTTTTCCACAGCATCAACGCCTTCGAAGAAGAGGTGAAAGAAGAAGATGGCAATGTGCGAACAGATCTCTTCGTTGATCTAGCCAAGTACGATAATATGGACATCATCAAGGGCTTTTACTACGATGTTATCATGGATCGTGATGATGCCACCAAGAAATACTGGTTCGAGAACGAGCGTTACAAGAATTGTGCACCTACACTCACAAGGTATCGCTTCACATTGCCTTCAGAGCCTACGCCTGATACATCCTTTAAATCCAAAGGAGAAGAAGTCCTCGCCATTCCAAGCCCACACACAGGGGAACTCCCCGTTATCCACCCCCAAAGAGTCGGCAAGCCCTACCGCTACGTCTATAGCGCTGCACTGCGTGGTCTAACAACCGTCGTCGACGCACTAGTCAAGACCGACCTAAACACAGGAGATGCGCTAATATGGACGGGACCTGAGGGGCATACACCAGGAGAACCAGTTTTTGTTCCTAGGCCAGGAGCCAAGGATGAAGATGATGGGATTATTTTCAGTTTAATCGTAGATGGGGTTGCAGAGACAGCATATATTCTATGCTTGGATGGCAAGACGATGGAGGAGATGGGAAGGGCAGAGGCTGACTTTGCTATTGGGCAGGGATTCCATGGCATTCATATACCCGCTGCTTAGAATGTTGCTGTCGCGCAGGGATTTAGACATGACTCTACAGAAAGGGAATTATCATTGTGTTAGCGACTTACTAGAAGTAATAGAGCATATCGTCACTCATAAAAGTTACAATACATCTGTTGAGGGGAAAAGGTTGTTTAAGTCGCGGGCTGTTGCAGTCATCATACGCCTGATTTACAAGAAGTGAAGCATACGCCCTCTATACACCAAATCTCATCTTGATCTTCAGCAAAACCAGCAATCGAGACCCTGAAAACCCCGCAAGTACCATTCGCATTTACCAAGCACTCGGAACCAGTTCCAATTCATGAACTACTACCCCGCGAAATGTAACGTGGTGGCACGTCTTCTCATTCTCTAATAGTGGAAAATGGCCTGATGCTGACGCGCTACCAAGCTTGAAACATACTGGACCTTGCATGAGGCGCCGCAAGTTAAATGATGTGCATATGATTGATTATAGCTATGGACCCTTGTAGCTCTTAATGTCGAATTCGCAGGCAAATGCAGCTGGGGTTGTTATGGGTACCTTGGATAGCAGTGAATCAATGTCCTGGAAGGATCGACAATCTAGGGTCTGGTAAGGAGCCAGTGAGTCAATTATAGGATGAATCTTACTTATCCTTGCCGGCTTCGTTTTGTCAACCTCATAACGAACTCTAGCAGTAGAGCATGGCTTATGCATGCAGTGGTAGGAGAGCTGGTGGTCAGCAACATGCATTCGGGATTCCTGACAGCAAGTGATATTGCCCTTAATATGTATCTTCATAAAGAATTGTTATCCTGCTTATCAAAATGGAACCCATCCATCACTTGACTCATATTGACCATGTCATATATGTTATTTCGAAATCGATTCAACATTTCATGCTTTGTGACTATTTGTTACAGTTCATCTCATTCTACGCTGATCTCTCCTCTCCAATAGGCCCAATCGCACCCACTGCGATTCAGGCAGTAAAAGTCAAAACCCCATACTCCTAAAGATTGTTCCCGTTGAATGCGCAGATTACGGAAGGGAAAGACAGACGGTGGCATTCCATCACATTCTCACCCCCCCTCCCAATCCAGATATGCCCCCCTTTGGTGCAATTCCGACGGGCTTCTTCCATCCTGCCTCAAAGAGGGTATCATTTTCCTAATTTCCCAAACATTTGTGATACGGCATGATGGCCATGAGTGATTTTTTTCGTTTTTGTGTGGTAAGATTCTCTGACGCAAACTTGACGTTTAAGCAGTGGCGGCGGCGGGGGCATCGGCCTCAGGAAGCTTCATGCCAGTACCGCTGAGGTTGCTGACCTTGGCGTTGGGGTTCTTGGTGTAGTAATCGGAGATAGCTGACTTGATAGCATCCTCAGCCAACATGGAGCAGTGCACTATATCAGAATTAGTATCACAATATGCAATATGCCGCAATTCAGCGACCTGAGACGGGGATGACATACGCTTAACAGGAGGCAAGCAAAGCTCCTTGGCAATCTCGGTGTTCTTGACCTTGCCAGCATCATCCAGGCTCATGCCGCGGACGAGCTCAGTGAGATAACTGCTGGAGGCGATAGCGGAACCACATCCGAATGTCTTGAACTTGACCTCGGAAATCTTCTGGGTTTCAGGGTCGACACGGATCTGAAGCTTCATGACATCGCCGCAAGCGGGGGCACCGACAAGACCAGTTCCGACATCAGCATCCTTCTTGTTCATGGAGCCAACATTTCGGGGTCGCGAGTAGTGGTCGAGGACCTTCTCGTGGTAAGAGCGCGAGGCGTTGACGGCAACAGCGGGAGCAATCTGTCGAGAAGCGGGGAGGATAGTAGGGCGGGCGAGAGGAGCGGCAAGAGCGGCTCGCCGGGAGACAGCGCGGATTCCTCGAGCGAACATTGTGAATATGGGTGTTGTTTTATAAGGTAGGCGTTATATTGAGCTCGACGATAGTACAGTCGAGTAGTATGCTGGAAGAGTGTTTGTGTTTGTGTGTAGGTCGCAGAGAAAGTTGATTGAGGTAAGTGATTTAGATGATGCAAGATCAAAGTTGAAGTGTTGGGAGGCGAAAAGCGATGACGGAGGGAAGGAATGAGATTGAAGTCTGGGGCTCAGAAAAAAGATGCTGCTTCGTTTTGCGGGCGGGACTTGAGGAGAATGGCGATTTCGGGCATGTTCACGGTGGTGTGGGCCTGAGCTAGACCAATCACTAAGCTTGGATTGCTCGGCCATTACGTCTTTATTAGCTCGGTACTCCTCGGAGAAGAAAGAGACGGATGCAAGACCCACAATCTCCCACTTCTTTTTTACTGATTGAATACTTATGATGTTTAACTTCCGTTGACTTTCTTGTATTTTCGGTTGTCTATATTCAATTATTTTCTCATCTTCTCTGGCTTGGTTGTATTCTTGTATACCCTTTCTCTTGATCATAACAACGAGGTAAAAGTTTTAAATAAGCCTGTCATGTTGTGAGGAGGAAAGACAGCTTGGGACAGGGGACCACGACTAGTCTGCATCTGATAAGATGCATGCACCTACATCCATTACTAATCGGGTTATGACATGCCGAGGCGAATCATCATCGTCATTCACATGGAGCAGCGATTTATCCGGCAAACGGTCCCCCGGAATTCAACTCCGTAGCTGCACTGTAGTCTCGACCCTAACAGTGTTGATCGATTGCTGACTGGTCAAATGAAATGGCAGCGATAGTTAATAAGACTCTGAGGGTAATGACTTCGGGGTACATCCGGCGAAATCGGCGTTGGGATACCGACAACTTGAATGATTTGTTAATATGGATGTGACGTGCCGCTTGCTCTGTCCATCTGATAAGCCAAGTCGTGAGATTGATAACGCGTTTTCTCCGTGCACAATCCGCAGGGTGCGACCACATCTGGAGTCTAGACCAGGCACACCACCCAAAAAAGATGCTGTCGCTTGTATTCATCCACCTACTAGGCACCTGTCAGGTGGTCCATGTGGCCAGCGATTGTGAATTTCGGTCTTGGGAATTCCCCGCTCGCTCTTTGTACGGAGTCGGGGTGCCAGTCCCGGACATTTGACCTCGCCGGCCTCGGTGATTAACAAAATACGGACTGATTATATTGAATTGTTAGTCGTTAACTCCGTCCTGGTTCAATTGCAATTCCTGCGTCTATCATGGTGCTTTTATTCGCGATGGTATGCCGGCCCTTAGACCTTATCTAGGTGGTCTTTTTCTGTCATCCAGCAGCATTGTAGTAATAAAGGGCCATAGACAATCGCGAACTGCTGCTGTATAAGCGTACTAAACCAGATCAGAATGTATGAAGGTACGTCGCCTGCATAGTATTTCTAAGATCTGATATGACTTATCTTTCCTACTTCGCAAAACTCATTCCATCGATATGTGTGCCTCCCTGCAAACTCATACTTCACATGAGTCCACCTGCAGCGCAGACAAATTCGCCTCCGGCCTCATAGCGTAGTGGTCCTGCTCAGATATGGCCTCTGTTACCAAGTCTCGATGCTGTATGTATCGAAAAAAGGTGCAATAATGCATTGCTCCTATGTACGCTCAGCGCTCGCAACGCTGGACGGAAGTACCTAGGTTTCAACATCCATTGTCGTAATTGTGACAATGTTGTGAATGTACATAACGTCAGGTCAACACGCCACCCAAGTTTCTAGCCAAGAACAGAGTACAAAGAGTCCATCATGGACTTGTTATAGTCGGCGATTGAATTACTGATGGTCTTGTTCACTCTATTATATACGGAATAAATTTGCGCCGCCCCGGGTCACTGTCATGTACTGTACTGGACGGTAAATGTGTTCCAAAGCTGAGGGGCAGAGTTGGATGTCAGACTATACCAAATTAAGCTTCCAGCTCCATCCAAGACACCAACATTATTCTCCATCAAGGCCCCAGATTCGCGGGTCGACAAGACATGACCTTCCAACCGCCTCAAAATACGACCCCCCACGATCCATCTCTATCCTCACAACCTGCTCCTTCTCCAGCTCCCGCCCCCTCGGCGCGTCACCATCCACAGCAGCAGCAGCAACTGCCACAACCCCCTTATTACCATCAGCAGGTCCCAAGCCAGTATTCTTCTCCACAGTCTCAACACCAGTGGCAGCAGCAACAGCAGCAGATCGCCATGATGAATGGTATGAATGGCACAAATATGGCGGCGGGAATGCCTGTCCCCACGCCTGCGGGCCACCAGGCTGAACTCAATTACATCTACGGCATGGTCGAAGAGCTTAGCCGTCAACTAGCAGAAAACCGTCGAGTTACAGAGGATATTGTTAGTGGGCTGGGACGAGTGAGGAA
This sequence comes from Fusarium nanum, assembly GCA_004367095.1. NCBI lineage: Eukaryota > Fungi > Ascomycota > Sordariomycetes > Hypocreales > Nectriaceae > Fusarium > Fusarium nanum. The sequence goes on along the minus strand of QGDY01000069.1, from coordinate 116,046 downwards.
CAAGGCCAAAACACAAGGTGTCAGCAACCAGCAAGTTATCGAAAGCGCCGCAGAAGACATTAATGGTATGCACAGTCCTTATTTCTTTTACATAAACCTATTAACTCATGTTTTAAAGGTCAAGAACAAAACATTGATGCTCTCATTTCTCTCCTTACCGAATCCCTCGAAAAGGCAAAGTTCAGCCGTGATGCCAACGCCAAACTCCTATCTCAATATGCCAACGCCATGGCTAATCTTCTTCGACAATTCCACGAATACAAAACCAAGCACGTCAGCGATGTAGCCTCATGGCACCGCTCCTACCGCAAGCAACTTGCCGATGCGCGCGATGAAAACGCCCGACTGCGTGAACAGATCTGGCAGATGCAGGCACATGCTGGCAAGGCGAACGAAAACCTGCGCCAGTACAGGCGCAAGTACGACGAGGATGAAGGCCGTTGGAATAAACTCGTCGACGAGAAGGCGCACCGCCAGGAGCTGCGGTTCTGGAAGCGCATGGCTATGCCTGAGCTAGACGACGACGACCCTTATTGGAGCGACGACGACGACATTATTGACCCTGCCGAAAAGGAGCGTCTACATGAGCTCGACCTTAAGGCGGCGCAAGAGCAACTGGACAGCCAGGCTGAGGATAGTGACGGCCAGGGTCCTCCCCCACAGCTGCCACTACCTGGAATGGGAATTGGCATGGGAATGATGGGGGGAATTCCTATGCAGCGAGAAGATTCAGGGTCCGGCCATGGCGTACCTTCGCTCCCTCCCCGACCATCGAGTGCGGCATCGAGTACTGGGTCGACGGGGCAGTGAAGGTGAAGTTCTGAAAGATGAAAAAGGAGAGTATTTTGATTTAGCGATACCCAAGACATGAATGGATATGTACTATAAAGCAACGAATGGATAGCATCTGTAATAAAAACTTCCGGATGTGCTTTTTTATGCTCCTTGCCGCGTTGCTATTGGATGTGTAGACCCAGAGTCTTTATAGAAATGTGTGACCGCAGCCTTATGGTGAATGCCGCCATCTGCGTACCTAGAATGTGGTAATTCATGATGCATTAAATCTATCAAAGGTATCGCCCCGGCTAATTTGTACATTCCGTCATTGTAATGCTGATATCCGTCCCTAATACCAGTTCGCCAAGTGGAAAAACACAACCGACCGTCGTACATTATAGTTCCCTTCTATATAATCTTACTTAACTGGCGGCAGCAGTTTGCCGTCTCTGGCTGTTGCCGCCAGTCTTCTTCTGTCCACCTGGTCTGGCCAGCGTGTACTTGGCGAACGCCCTCGCGAGAGCCTTCTTGCAACTAACCTTCTGGCTGCCCACGAAACTATCCACTGTGACTGCAATGGCGCGGTCGATGTCCTGTGCTGAACAGTACTCCGATAGACGCATGCGGCAAAAAGCTTCGCTGATACGGATAATAGCTTCCAAATGTCGTACCTGGACTTGTTAGTATTGTGAATTGCTGTAGCAGGCATAAGACAACTTACTGTGATAGGGTAGGCACCTGTAGCCAGGGACTCACGTCGCATGTCGGCAAAGAGACGTGCAATCTTGTCCTCATCGATATGGTAGAGCTTCGGCGAGCAGTGTTCACGAGCATAAAGGATATACTTCCTTAGGAGCTCTTGGGAGATCTCACCCTCAGACTTGCGCGCTGACGCCTGCGTCTCAGTTTGAGTGTCATGTTCAACCTGCATGGAATTTTGCTCAGTCTGACTGAGTGGGTGACTCCTGCTATGAGATCCCACAATGAAACGAGCCAAACGCTCGTCTTCCTCGGGCTCTACTGTATCGCGAACAACGCACAGAATATCGAAACGCGACAGGATAGGTTCTGTCAATTCAACATTGGCAGAAAAGGGAGCTGTTGAGTTATATCGTCCTCCAATAGGATTGGCAGCTGCGATAACACCACAGCGAGCCTGCAGAGTGGTAACGATACCGGCCTTTGAGATGGAAATTGTCTGCTGTTCCATGGCTTCGTGAATAGATGTTCGATCTTGGTCGTTCATCTTGTCAAATTCGTCAATGAGGCAAGTTCCGCGATCCGCAAGCACAAGAGCACCACCCTCCAATGTCCATTCGCTGGTCAGAGGATCTCGACGAACACTAGCCGTCAGACCAACAGCACTAGCACCTTGACCAGTAGCGAAAACAGCACGGTGGGCTGTCTTCTCTGCATACTTGAGGACCTGAGATTTGGCTGTACCAGGATCACCCAGCAAAAGCACATTGATATCGCCTCGGAGATGGTGGGCACCCCTGGTAGTCTTTGCAACGCCACCAAAAAGTGACAATGCCACTGCAGTCTTGATATCTGTGTGCCCGTAAATGCTAGGTGCTATCGAGTTGATAATCTTATCCACAATGTTGGGGTCGCGAGACAACTTGCGAATGGTGTGCTCATCCTCTTCTGTCATTCGGAATCCAGCTAGCTGGTCGTGGGACTTGACCACATTGTTGGCTTCGAGAATCGTAGCAAATACAGGGAAGCCATTGCGGTTATTGAGCTGAGCATCGTAGTTGTTGCGGTAAATGCCGGTCACTTCGATCTCCTCACCAGGCTTTGCCCTGTCAATAAGATCCCATAGAAGGATAACCTCACGCGAACGTGGCAATCGACCAGCAGGAACAGTGCCAGGGGACTCCTGAAGCGTGAGTTTCTGGTAGTTACGGTAAACTGTTTTCTCTGAGTTGAGAGTGAAGGGTCCTCTTGATTGGCAGCTCTGACAATATGTGATCTTGACTTCAACATTGGACTCCTGCTGGAAAGGACCAAGTGTTACACCGCACTTGGTGCAGTCGAATTTGACATATTTGAGCTGAGGGAAGACACCCGATCGTCGGGTAACGACACCACTGACCCGAACAAGACAGTTCAGGTGGGATTGGCGAAGCTGACGAAGTGTGTAGTGCACAGGGAGATCAAAGATGCGGACATGAATCTCAGAGTGAATACGCTCGTAGTCAGGATAGTGCAGGAGAACGACATCCATGGCAACTTCGTCGAAGAGCTTAATCATTTCGGCAGGCGCATTGGCCAAAAAGTAAGCGAGGATGGCCTTGCTTTCGGAGAGATGCTCATATGAGACTTCGAGGGACTCGGCGTTGATCTCACCGAGCGTACGGATTCGATTACCGTACACTGATGAGCCAGAAGTATCGGTATAGGATGTGAGGAAAGCCTTAAATTCACGCCTGATTGTTCGCTGGACTGAAGGCAATGAAACCCACTCAGTCAAGCTGGAAGCTTTGACATCGCCAAGCGCCTCGAGTGACAATTCCTCTGCCATGATGTCCGTGTCCATCATATCGTCAGGGTCCTCATCGTAGTGATGACGGCGACGACGGGGTTGAGCAGATAAGTCGAAGTCATCAGGTCCGTCGTCTAGTTCTGCTTCGAATCCTCTTCCGGGCATTCTGCTTCGAATGGCTTGATCTCTCTTGTCCATGAAACGGGTGGCTTGTTGTCTTTTGGCTCTCTCCTCAGCCGTTTCAATGTACTCAGTGTCATCGATGTCGATATTCTCATATTGATCATCTTCTCTCTGCTGATAATCGTTCTCGTAACCATCGCGGAATAAATCAACGTCGTCGTCAGCCATTTCGTCTATGTCGTCGATATCATCCTCAATCTGGATATCATCCTCAATATCGTCGTCGTCGTCAACACCATGTGCTATATTGAACTCAGGGGGCGATGAAGGCATAGGACTCGAAACCATGCCTGCTGGAGACGGTCCATCGCTTGCTCCTGTGCGAGACCGCTTGCGATTCGGGCGAGCCGAGGATGGGTGTAAGGGGGAACTGGAAGTAATTAGCTGTTGCCCTGATAATACGAAGAGACGTGAAGTCAAGAATCATACCTCATTGTTTATCACTCTTCAAGTATTTCTTTGGATAGGAGATACTGTGATAGAGCACTTGGTGTAGATAGTTGACCACATTGAGGGGCTGATTTTGTTGTACATATATGGAACGGGTTGGGAGGGAAACCGACCAGACCAAGTGGGCCGACAGACAAGGGGTAATTTCGCGTGTGGAAGAGAAGCGCGATTCGACGCGTAAGATTGTTCTTTAGGAGCTGGGGCGCCAGAATAAAAGAGCCATATAAAGCGTTAGATTCCCCTAAAGTAATCGAACTATTTCGACCCTTCCACCCATGACGCCCGATTTGATTGGCCAAACTTTCACTCGCGTAAAGTGGTTTGTAGTACTCGCGTTATTGTTTCACAGCGTATTGATAGCGGATAAGACATCCATTCTCTAAGCTATAAGCTCTAAGCTCTGTCGCACTGCGCTGAAGGCAGCGATAGCTGACTTGTTCTCCTCATCCTGTATTTGTGCTTCCGCCATCCATCAATTCTGACTTTATTGGCATCCAACCTTTTGATTTTGCTTTCACTTCAATTCTTTATCTTCGAAAAGCCAATCTTTGACCACAACACAACAAAAACCAATCTCTCGCCATCATGTCAGCAGACGCTCCCTCAGCGCCCGCGCAAGATGCGCCTCAACAAGAATCTCGAGCACGCAAAGACAGCTTCTCTAATAAATCGCAAACTTCAGAGAATTCACAAACTGCAGCTGAGTACGCTTATCAATAGGACCCTTCGGGTTCATATTTTAACTTTCATAGGTTCATTCGATCGCAAGAAGCTCTTGAAGCCGATGCCCGCGAGGCTCTGCCTTATGTATGATTGCGCCCTTCCCGGGCCTTGACCTGCGCTGACAATTCTTCTAGAGTATCGACACATGCACCAAAATTCTCGGACCTTTGCGACAAGCCGTTTTCGCTTGCTTGACTTGCAATCCCCCTCCAGCCAAAGACGACGACGAGTGGACACCCGCTGGTGTATGCTATTCCTGCTCGATCCAATGCCACGGCGAACACACCCTGGTCGAGATCTTCCAGAAGCGCAACTTCACATGCGATTGTGGTACCAAGCGAATTCCGGCTACCAGCCCTTGTACTCTCCGTTTGAATGAGACAACCAACACTCGAGGCGGGGTGCATTCCGAAGAGCCCGATGTGAATAACAAGTACAACCACAACTTTCGCAATCGATTTTGCGGCTGCGACTGTGATTATGACCCTTTCCAACAAAAGGGGACGATGTTCCAGTGTCTTGGCCTAGGAACAGTAGAGACGGGCGGATGTGGTGAAGATTGGTACCATCCAGGATGTCTCGTTGGTATGGGACCCAACTGGTTCGAAAAGATGGAAAAGCCAAAAAAGATAGCACAGGAGACGACAGAAGAAGGTAAATTGACCACAATCACAGAAGGGAACGAGGAGCAACAGGATGCCAACCAGAACCCTGGCCACGAGAAGGATAAGGTTGCCGAAACTGCAGTTGAAGAGGAAGAAGAAGACGATGATGTTCCCATGCCCCCAGGATTCCCTGAAGAAGATGCTTTTGAGGCCTTCCTCTGCTACAAGTGCGTCGAAGCGCACCCCTGGATCAAGCGATATGCCGGAACTCCTGGTTTTCTTCCAGCAGTCTTTCTTAACCCAGTGGATTCAGAAGCCAAGGCAGCGCCCGTAAAGGAGGAACCGGTTCCTACATCTGAAACAACAGCGGCATCTGAGGAAGAGACGGATTCACGAAAGCGCAAGGCTGATGATGATGCGGAGGAGTTTACGCAAGCGAAGCGTGCAAAGAGTGAATCTCAATTTGGCGACGAAAAGCCTGCCGGGGAGGCACCGTCTACAGACAAGCTCCCCTGCAAGCTCAATAACCTTCCTCCTGCCCCTCAAGGGCAATTCTCCCTATTCCTCAAAGAAGACTTCCGTGACGCCTTCTGTCGCTGCTCATCCTGCTACCCCCATCTCAACCCCCACCCCCATCTTCTCGAGGAGGAAGAGGTCTATGAACCACCTCTGTCCGATGGAGGATCACAGGTTGATGGCAATGGAGGTGGATCGCACGGCAGTGGCAGTCTTCTAGAACGTGGCGAGAGCGCACTTCGTAATGTCGACAGGGTACGAGCCATTGAGGGTGTGATGGCTTACAACCATCTCAAGGAGCAGCTCAAGCCATTCTTTCAACAGTTTGCTGAGAGTGGACAGGCGATTGGAGCTGAAGACATCAAGGCATACTTTGCTAAGCTCCGAGGTGACGAGAAAGGCATCCAGGAAGCTGCTGCAGGTGCCAAGGAGGGGGACAGTAGTGGTAATGGTAATGGAGATAACCGAAAGGAGCAGAGCGGGTTCTAATCACTTGGATTCAGGTTCGAAGGCGACGTTATAGCCGATCGACGTTGAAAGCTTGATGAGGAGATGCGTACTTAATGTCGAGATGTAAGAATAGTGTATAGTATAAGCGTCTACTACAGTTTGATTTCAAGGACGACATCAAATTAATTTCATGCTATTAGGTTCGGCACCATTTCTTGACCCATGCTAGCATTCTTGTTGAAGATAAGCCATGCTATCCTGCCGATTCATGACCATATTGGCTTCCTGCATTCGCCCCACGAGTCATGCTTTCTTGGATGATTATAATTTAATGATGAACTGCCTTGACGTAAACAACTCTTGTTTTGTCCCACTCAGCTCAGATGTGGTGATTAGCCGTAAAGCTTACATTACCCAAGTCAACCTCAAAATCTTGGTCAGGCCTCTTCATGACACCATTGTCAAAAACTAATCATCTCTTCTGGCGAACAAGGTGGTCTATGAAAGCCTCAAATAGATTAGCCAGGTTCCAGTGGACGTCCAGTGCTCTGGGGCGAAGTTGGTCGATGAACTTCCAGAGTTTAACCAAGGGCTGTGTGAGGAGCCTCATTCGATTGATGGAAACTGTTGGCTTCCGTCTATTGCAATGATCCGTACCCAATGATCGTAATACTGGCAGGTTTAGACCCTAAGTGCTATGGCGCTGTCATGGCAGTGTCAAAAGTCTATTGTAAAGTCCTACCCCTGATATTTTGCTTGCCAATGCGCGCCACTGCTGCCATTATGAAAACAGACGGAACCATAACTCGAGGACAATCTAAGAGCGTATCTCCTTCAACCTTCGTTATTCGTTACCCAGCACTTCGTCCACTTCCTTCATGGACTCAACCCCCTCCCTTCCCCAGCATAACCGAATCTCTCTCGAAAAAGAACATCATGTCTATCTATTACATTCTCGTCCACGAGGACCAGACACCAAACCACCATACTCCGGCAATGTCGCAAAACATCCTTCCATACTTCTTCGGAGGGCTAGCCTTCCTGATCTTCGTCTGTTACTACAACTCTGCGGTTCTGGTAAACTGCGAAGCAAACCGCCGAGAAGCTGAACGCTTCGAGTTCTCCGAAGCGAAATACGAAGAGAAGGTCATCTACCTCATGAAGCAAATGCGTTGGTGGGATTACTACCGCGGTCTCTGGGTGATGCATTTCGTTGTCAACACCAGCATCGCTTGCCAGACTCGCGACTTGTCGTACACCTTCTCCGTGACAAATATTGTTATCGGAATGTTGTACGACTTTGTCATGTCTCTGCTGTTTGCATCGGCCGAGGTTCAACTCCCCAGTGTCTGGGCTATGCTCACAGGTGGACACAAATCGAAATAGGTTCATTTGTCTTTCCCTAATTCCAGACTTCAGATGGCGGACGAAGTAGATGTTTGGAACACCCCTATGGATGAATCATTGCTAACTCCAAGAGGCACGGTCTATTAATCGTTCCATAAGTACCTGAATCTAATCGAATGTTTTGTAGGGCTGCGAATTTCCGATAACGAGACATGGAGTACTGCGAGCGTGATAGTCACCATTGTATTTGAGAATGATTCGATTGCGAGAGTATACTGCTCAAGAGGGTACACGTATCCCCTATCGGTTGACTGGAGTATGTATATCAATATTCTGCCGAAGCTTCGAGAGCCCTCGCTAATTGTCCAGTTGCATTTATTGCGATTTTATGTGCAGAGGACGAAGAAGTAGGCCAGGAGCCACGATTGAGGTTGGGTCCCACGCATGATGGACTCGGAGCGATGAATTTCCATGATAGCGTCCCTGTCAGCGTTTGCTTTGCACCGCCAGCTTGTACGTAGTAGAATGAATCGTATTGTTGTTGCCACCCTGAATTCGTGTCTGCCATCCTGTGCGACTCCAAGCCGTCCCAACAAACTCAAAGTTCGACCTCAACAACGTCAGACGAAGGAATGGCCGAGCACGTCAATACACTTCCATCCACTTGAACACCTCCTGAAACTGAGCCGCAAGTTACTTTGGCAGCGCAGCTTCCACAGGCACCCACGCGACAACCGTAATCGGGCGCTAGGCCAACAGACTCTGCAAGCTCCAGTAGAGACATTGACTTTTCTTTCTCCCATTTGGCAGTCTTTTTAGACTTGGTGAAGTGGACCGAAGCCTTCTCTAAGTCGCCAATGGCGTGACCTGAGGACGAGAAGCTTTCGCTGTGAATAAAGAAAGGGGGGATCTTGAGGCTCGTGAGGATGCTTCTCATGTCGATCTCGAAGTCTTTGGGTCCGCAAATGTACGCCGCCGAGAATGTAGCGGGCAGATCCATCTCGGCGGTACCGAACGGATTGATCTGGTATGCCTCTCCCAGTATTTGTGTCAGAGACTCCAAAGTTGGCCTTCCTGAAATGCTGTACTGTCTCTCGCAGACATCAATATCCCGAGGCTGCGTCATAAAAACCGTTCGCTTTGTGGGATTGTTATCAATCCGAAGAAACTCATCCTGAAGCTGAAGGTTTCCTCCGTTTTTCGTTACATGGATCCAGATACCTGGTACACTTTTCATGTTAGGATGGTCCGCATGGGCCTTAATCATGGCAAGAATGGGCGTGATTCCGATCCCAGCAGATAGGTAGATTTGTCGAGGGGTAACCGGTTGGGACCAGTCCAGAACGAACCGCCCGGCAGGTGAGCGTGCTGAAAGGACGGTGCCGATAGTGCAGTCGTTGAACATCCATCCCGAAGCACTTCCTGCTTCCTTGATGCTGAGGCGGTAAAGTTTGGGCTGAGTGCGACCAGGCCAGTCTGAGATAGTCCAACTTCGGACTTGACCTGTTGGTAGCCGTACAGTCAGGAACTGACCAGGTAGATACCACGATAACTCCCTGTCGTCTGTAGGGCAGAGAAAGAAGGACTTGATACCGCTGCCTTCATTAACAATTCGAGACACTCGCAAATCTCGCCATCCCTTCCACGCGTTCTTGCCTTTGTTCTCTGTATCATCCATCGTGGCCAACTTTCGCTTTATGATCAATCTATTTAGTCTGAGAAGAGTCTCGTGATTGGCTAGTAAATCGAGAGTGTCGCGAGTTTTGAAGCCAGAGCTGAAGGCCAGTTGAGCGATTGTTGCCACATCCATGCTGTCGCCCGAGGTCGACTCTTGAGTTGCACAGTCCCCGGGATAGATACGCCCCCCAGCAAGAACTCTCAGATAAACTCCTACTCGACCAGTATCGGATAGTGTCTTCAGCCAAGAGTCCTTCTGGCCACATCTCCAAGAGAGCTTCATACAAGGGATTCGAGATCCGCAGACTTGTAGACGTACGCTGCTACCGACTCTCCATACGTCTCCCAGCCGAAAGTCAGATTCAGTGAGGGTTTTACCGGTACATCTGAAAGTGATATTCTCCCCCCAATGGCACCAGTCCCATTCTGATCGGTCGAGTCCAAGCTCGGCGCACCAATAGTCGTAGTTCTCGGCTAGACAGATGTATACTGGGCCGTCATGCACGGCTGTCGCATTTCCAACAACTCCATCGTCATTCAGTTCGATGTAGTCTGAAGTGGATGTCTTGGGTGTATGTACGATGCTTGTCTTGATCTCTAATCCATTGATGCTATACAAGGCAGGCATGGAATGGGAAACGGCGATAGCTTCCATGATGAATAGGATTACTCAAGTCAACATCCAGAAGGATCGAGTTACCGGAACCTGAGCCTGGTTCGCCATTGCTCAGATGAACGATGGCGTATAAAAGCATTTGGCATAAACCTCCACAATGAGGAAGTTCGGGGTCGGGGTCGGGGTTGGCGTCGGGTTCGGTGGTTTGTACTCCGGAGATAAGCATCCCACTTTCCTTCGAGCTGAACTAGGTCTTGCAGACGTTCCACTGGAGTCTTCCACTCAAAGGGAGTCCATGGAGGCTCCGTGGATAAGTCGAAGGCCACGGATTACATGACTATCGGCCTGATTTCTGTTTTGACTAGCCCGGACAGAAGTAAAGCAATCATGAACTGTCCCATATTAGCTTGATACACAAGTATTCGTAGAAATGAGACAGTTTACTTAGGAAGTATGTTATAGTGAAGTGACTTCCCCAAAAACGACATCGGAAATGTCCAAAGCCTTGCAAAGACCTGAATGGTCAGCTTCGATAGTAACCCTTGAAGTACGATGGTTCTATCTAGTCGGTGGATCATGCCAGGTTTCGACTACAACATTGCGGTCAGTCAATTTAGCCGTCTAGTGGCTACTTTCTGTATCAAGTTGGCCCTGATACAGCTCCCGTAGTCGTAATATGTATAGGTAGACTTACTGGATGAGGGCAAAGTATGCAGTCTACCTGATAGCAAGTATCAATGCCCCTACAGCTGAGTACGACATCTGCTCCTCCAGCCCACTTGGGTATTGCCACGTCTATGAAAGGGAAGCTTCCTCTCAAGAACAGGTACCACTCTTTCGAACAAAGGGGGATGAGTAGATTACAGCATACACCGGTTGCAGACATAGGATATAAGAAAAGCCATCCATCAGACTTGTTGCTGCTGATTGTGCGACTCTTGTACAGGTTCGGTGCCTCACTGACGAATTGATTCACTGCCCTGTCCTTCCACTGTGACCCAATCGCAGAAGGGTTGGCTGATTGCTTTACCAGAGGCCTCCTGGCCGCATAATCTGAGGCCATATGTTGACTTGTGGTCGGAGTGCTTGTGCCGCTCAAACTGATCAGCGCTGCCAGACCGACCAAGGCGCATATTCTGTGCTCAACCTTTGTAAGTAGCCTGTATGTAACTCTCACAAAACGAGCCTAATGAACAAGCACTAAGGCTTTACTATTGGAACTTACTACAGCGCCATGGTATGCTCAATGTGGTCCCCGTTTGATCGACTGTACACCACTGACAGGTCTGTTGTCTCTATTCGAATGAGAGGCCATGCAACAGAGTATAGTATCTCCCCACGAGGGCTGTTTTTGTACCAGCCGGGTGATTGCACATGCCTATAGCTATTAGCAGCCCTATTCTAACTCGCTATTACCACCTTCTAGCAACGAACCATTGTAGAGGGAAGGTGACGATGCCAGGTTAGTAGGATCCCTAACTCCGTGCACACCATCCGAGTGACCTGTTGACAGCCCTCCACATACGATGCGATGCAGTGGTAAAGCTCTTAGTAAATGCACTCGTTGTTGTAGCATCGTGACCGGAAGTCCTCGCCTTTTATGCGAAGCTCAAGGCAGTTCGAGCGTACCTCTCTGTGGCGGTAAGGTAGTGTTCCATTATGTATGTCTTGAGTTATCCTGTTGAGGCTATTAGTCCCTGAAGACTTGACGATTGTACAGCGACATACCTTGCCGGTGAATCGATAGCTGAGTTCCGTAATGAGAAGACATTATGTAGCCAGAAGAGGGTCCCTAGGCGGTCGTGAATACGCTGGAAGTATCGGAAAGATTTGCTACAATTGCAGTCTGGCTGGTATGTAGATATGCTGCAACTTCAGCCAAGAATCAGCTTTCAATTATACTTTGTTCGAAGGTGTGAGGTATGAACCAACAGATATCTTATCCGCTAACGCCTTTCGGCGTCTCATATGTCATGTCACGCAGCGGTGTACTCGATATATGATAGCGCCAACTAGTGACATCTTCGGTGTTTCGTTCATGACTGGCTGTTCCGGCGGCTTTGGTATGTCAAGAGGACGAGCTGTTGCGGCAGTCCGCCCTGGTTCTGGCAGTACCGTCACCAGATCTCTGGGTCAATACAGAGCCGGCGCTCAAATATTGGCTTTATGCTATACTCACATGTCCTGGACAATTGAATGCAGACGTTCCACGCCTTGGCAAGTCTATACAGGCCTGTCCTTCAGGGGCTCCCACAGCTTTACAGGATGTGCTGTCTCCATCGGTAGTGGTAATACGGCGATACTGCTCCGGTAAGAGAATTGAACTAGTGATATAGCCAGTTATGTGTTGACTTGGGTTGGTGATAGTTGACGGTGTCTGGTAGGATGTACTCCGAGGCCTTGTAGCGATTCCCCTGGCCTGCTTACCGTTAGCTTGAGTGGGCTGATTGCTTCGAGCCGCCCTGGAAGTAGAGAGGTGAGTCAAATATTGCATTCTGCAACATGTTTTCCGATATAGCCGCTTCAGTAGTGATCTGCTGAAGGCAGTCGCATGTCGTATCGTCCGGAGAGAGACACACATGTCAGTCTGTACCGACCCTTGAGACAATGTTAAGGACTTTTGAAGAGTTTGTTGACGGGTTGATTGGAAGGTCACAAGCCGACCTATGTGTCGGTCGATTCGTGCTGACCCAGGCGCCAGACAGTGGCTGAACAGGTATCTACTCTTCTAATACCTTCGAAGAGTATAGCAACTATTGTCAGCATTCATTAGCACATATGGTTGACCGTCGTAACTTAAACCATTTCCATACCTCATAGCTAGATGACTTCATGCCGAACAGACTTTCTCTGACGTCTTCTGTGCATGCTTGTTGAGTATCCACGGCGAGAGACTAGTCATTGATGGTTCGGTTCGAGAGAGACAAGAGAGCCGACGGGATGAGAAGTCCGTACTTTCTTCAGATCGTTTGCAAGGGCATGTCGGTGGGTTTAAGAAGGCACATCGTAACCGATCGAGTCTTGGTTTACAAAGAGCAGCCGCTGGGCGTGAGAGCCAGCGATGAGCTCGTTAATAGCTTTAGATAGACATATGGGATGTTGGAACGACGAACGTCCGAGGCAAATACTAAGCTGATGGAATATCAGTCGAGTAAAGGCACGGCGTGATGCGCCGATGACGCCGATAGTTGTCCTGTGCGCTTTTCGCCAGCTCAGAGCTGATTGATCAAGTCGGGAGATGCGAAGGGAACTCATTTTAGCAAACCACAACTGATTGGCATTAGAGGAACTCCCTTTTGCTTTTGTCCCAGCATTGAATAAGGGATGGATGGCTTGTGATAATGTTCTATCTGGGTGTATGTTGCAGGAACTTAGGTAGGTAAGTTTGTTTGCTGTCTGTAATGCAGACGCCTAAGATTAGATGGGTACCTGCCACCTAAGGGCCAGCCTTTTCGAAAGTTCCGTCCGATTTCATCGACCCGCATCACAACGAATGATGCCCCCAGACATACCTCTAGATGGAACCAGAAAAAAACTGGTATGGTCGTGAGGTAATGGTTTATAATATGCTATCAACAAAGTGTCATACCGACAAGGAGGTTGCAAGGATTGCAAGTGGCTACGTTGACTCTTATTCATGAGCTTTATCTGGCTAACGAAGGTACCTAGTCTCGGGCTTTTCGTCACACAGTGACACAGCAAGTCAGACCCCAAACTTTACAAAGCTGTCTAGGAAGCAAAGAAATCTGATACGGCCGCAGAGAACTGATCAGGATCCTGTAACGGCGCAAAGTGACTTACGCCAGTCAAGATCTTCATTTTGCTCCCTTTGATAGCTCCGTGCAACTTTCCAGGTACATCCAAATTCACCGCCTCTTCATGCTCTGCGCCAACGATAATAACCTTCTTTCCATCGATAGATCCCAACTGCTCATCAGTGAACTGAGGAAGCGTCGACTCCAAAGTGACAACCTTGCTGCCAAACAACGTGAAGTTGGCGTTTGGCTGCAGTTGGGCGTACTCTGTGCGACAACGAGAGACGAATTCAGAGAATACAGCCGTGTTCGAAAAGCTTGCGTTTGTTTGCTCTGGGTTGGCTGTGCCTCCAAAGATGAAGGCTTTCTTTATAGGTGCTGCGGTGACTGGGTTGAGGAGGGCGGATAAGGTCGTTATAGCACCGTCAGACCAGCCGACAACATTATACTCTTTCACACCAACCGACTTGAGCTGGTCATCAATGTCTTTGGCGAATTGGTCGAAAGCGAAGACATCATCTTTATTGAAGGTAGATCGACCATGACCTCGGCGATCAATGGCGATCACATAGTGTCCATGGTCGACGAGACGAGAGATGACGGATCCGAAGTAGGCCGAATAGCCAAGACCACCGTGGTCAAAGACGATAGGAATGCCACCTGCCTGTTTGTTGTACTCTTGCATCCAGAGTTGAACTCCATTAATCAAAGTCGTCTTTGTGTTGATGGGAGCTGGCAAGTCTGGCGTTGGTGGCAAGGTTTCCCAGATTGGCTTGTTCTGACGCACAGCCAGGCCATTAGCCAGGCATGCAAAAGCGAGAACCTTTTCAAATCTCATGTTGCTTTCGATGAGTTAGAGTTGATTATTTTATGAACTGTCGGTGAGGGCATCCTTCTTTTATATATACAGAGTACGGCTACATTAGCGAACTAATCTGACCAGATACGAGACACCCTGGCTGAATTGCAACTACCGACAAAGTCAAATAAGATGACCTCCAATGCGTTGCGAAAGCTAACAATTATCGTGGGTTTCTGGAACTAGGATACCCCTGACTAGTGTCAGTACGCCGTTGGTGGATAGTCGTTTTTGCATAGGCCTTTCGCCGTTATAAACTCTATCTTTCGCTAGCCGGAACGCTCGGGGACAGGATTGAATTTGTTTGCAAGAGGCTTAGGAGATTGTTTAGTGCTATCAGTTCTGCCATCCAATCAAGTCCATATTCTTTGTTCTACATAACTTAGATCCTAACACCATCGTAAGCAAACTCCAACTATGTCTAAGAGTGAAACTCACCAACCCAAACAAGTCCAACACTAGAAGGACAATGAAAGGAATTTCCAAAAGAATCCAGACCAAGGCCGGGCTTAGTTGAACGGCAGCATGAGCTCAATTACACTCTCAGGTGAAGCAGCGTTTGAAAATATCTCGACAACCTCCAGGCCAGCTTCCGCTGCCATGGCTCTGAAAACCTCCTCAGTACGCTCGCAAGCTTCGCCAATGTGTCCTAGCATCATCATATCCATCGAGGTAGCCGGCAGAGAAGGGTTCTCTTCAGACAGGACGATCTCGTTGATCAGAACTTTGGAGTAGCCAGGTGTAAGAGCAGGCTTGAGACTCTTTAGAATCTTGACCCCGTGATCGGCACCCCAGTCATGTAGAATAGAGTGAAGGTAGTATGCTCTTGCACCGTGAATCGTCTGTGGTGTGAAAAAGTCATGTGCTTGACTTTCAAAGGCGGTTTTCTCGGTGACGTCGGCGATGACTTCTGGCAGGTCTTGTAGGATTAGCCGGCCGGGTGACTTCATGCCGTTTGCAAAGGATAGCAAGTCATGGCCTCTGCCACCACCGACATCAACTAGGAGTACATCGCTCGTAGCATTGTCGAAACCAGCAGCTAGTCGCTCTTCGACAGGATAGAACTCCCACCAGTCTGGGTTACCCGCCCTATACACGGACATGAAAGAACCAAACCAGTTGACATAAGGAGGGTTGGCAACTAGCCAGTCAAAGAAGGGTAGGGAGGAGTTGTGGGCATATTGGTAAGGTCCGTCATGGAGACCAGGATGCTGATAGTTGGCTTGCCTGAAATGCTCCGGAAAGAAGCAAAACGACTTTGCGGCAGCGCGTTGGCAGAAGGAGATGCTGTGTTGGTAGTTCTCCTTGGCAAGGGTGTTGGAAAGTACTGTAGGGTGCCAGCCAGTCGGTTTAGAAAATCTGACGACTTTGTGGGCAACAAAGTGTCTCATAAACCGATCAAGCAAAGGCGCGGCAATGCCTGTCTTTTCGGAAAGGGCTTGTGTGGTAAGTCCGTTCTCAGTCTTTTGCAGATGTCGGAAGATGTTTGTGCTGTTGGCGACTTCAAGGCTACCTCCGAGAGAGGCCTACTAGGTATCAGTTGCTACCTCACAAACATCAGTAGAGTACTTACCGTTGTGAACCATATACGTTGCACAAAGTCGGTCGGAGTCTCCAGTTCTGCGAGGAGCTGTCGATTCAAGTCCAACAGAGTTGCTCGAGCCCCGAGCTCTTCCCTGTCATATGCTGCAGCCGCGTCTTGCATGCGTTTGATGATTTCTGAGGCCGCCATGGTCTGTGAGGTTTGTTGGTTCCGGGAAGTTTGAAAATGATGTGTAAGAACAGAAAGATTTGACTGACCTCTCTGCACCAAGGTGGGCGATTCAGGGATCTTTAATCACATCTTCAACCCGCCCGAGTAGCTTTCCTCTTGGGATCAAACATGGGCTCATGCATGTCTTGTAACACAACCAACAGATGCCCACTTGAGTCTGCAAAGACTCGTTTGGATAGATAATATGTTGGTGCCAACAGTGTATCCCCTGCATGTTTGTCTTGAATACCCTTGTCTAACGGACCGAGAACGAACGTCAAGGCATCAGAAAAATTGGCCGCCGAATGCGAAAGATACGAAACAACGTGAAGGAAGCGATCTAAGGGTTGTATAAGGGAAGTCGGTTCGTCTCGCCTAATCAGTGGAGAAGTGATGGTATCAGATCATCTTGGCGCTCAGTCCTCCTAGGTTCTATCAAATATTAGAAAAAAGAAACGCTCCAACTATGCTCATAGCAAATTGAAACCTACCGATTTCCTTCTCACGATCCAGAATTCATAATCGACAAAAGCTATCTTCGATCGTGCCACGGAAAAACTCGACGAGGCCCTGGAACTCGCATGATTGACCTTCCAGATGGACATTCTTGGCATGCTGTTGGTTGTTAGCGCCAACAGACTTCTTAATATCGGTGGACCACTTCTTGCCTTGGCCGGAGCAGCATCTCCAATGATTTCTCTGCAACAACTACAAGGGTCTATGTCTACAACCAACAACCATTATCTCCTCAGGGCAACACTTACCTCTGCCACTGGGCAAATGAGATATCATCTCCTGCGTCTCAGGGTACCAAAATAAAGCAACTCGGATGTCCATCTCAACTTGCATACGCCGAACCAAATATTTTGTCCCCTGTGCTCTCGCCAACCAACGTTTCTTATACCCCGATCTTTTCATTCAACTGTTGGTTCTGATGCAAACAGATTTCTTCGGTCATGGCCTGACCAGGAGAACCTTTCTGTGGAGGACATAATGCCAGGTACCAAGAAATAAGGCTGCATCTGTTCCCCAGTGCAGAGGATTATAAAGCTTGACTACTCCACAGGTTCACAGATGTGAGTTCAATGCGCGGTGTCGCTAAAGGTTGTAACAATCTCAGAATGCAACCCAACGATGTGTCGACCGATTCGAAACAGACCCAGCTCTGTCTGATAGCTTGGATCTTTACCGGCATGGCTATCCTTACAGTCACGACAAAGCTCTTTACGACAGTAGTCATCTTTCAAAGACCTGGCTGGGACGATCTGTTGATTCTTCTGTCGTTGGTCGGAAGTATTGTCGCCTCTGCTCTGGTACAAGCGTCCGCAGACCTCGGTCTGGGTCGGCACACAGCCGCTGTCGCTTCAGAACCAGGAGGCGTCGAAAGAATGGTCAGGACAAAGGTTCTACAGGTCATTGGTTATCGTAAGTCTCCGGTACACCATTATCAACCCATTTACTGACCCATTGGCTCTCCAGCGTTTAACATCATAGCCTATAGTCTCCCAAACGTTGCTATCTTGATCCTTATCGAACGAATTGTCGGTAGAACGAAGACGATATCCCTTTGGTTCCTACGCGTTGTGGTAGCCATGCAGATCCTTCTAGCTTTGATATCTGTCGTTATCATCTTCGCCCAATGTCAACCGACAAGGATGCTGTGGGATCAAGAGGCAAAAGGAGAATGCTGGAGTCCAGATGTTTTCAATCATTCTTCTTATGTTGTCAGCAGCTTCACTGTCCTTACCGACCTTGTGCTCGCCATTGTCCCGATCCATGCGTTTTGGAAATTACAACTCAAGAGACAAGAAAAGCTGGAGATCACTTTCATGCTTGGACTAACATTCCTCTCGGCTGTTTTCACTATTATCAAGGCGACATACTTGAGCACATTTAACGATCGAACGGATCCGTGTAAGTTGGTCGGTGCCACTCCACCGATACGCCGTATGCCGATTTTCGAATCCCTCTCTGACCGTTCATACAGTGTATAACGTAGTCACGTTAATTATATGGGGCTTGTAAGTTATCTATATCTCCATTAGTAAAGCTCTTTACTGATAGATGCCAGGGTTGAGCAAAACGTCGTGATTATGGCTGCGAGTGTTCCAACTCTGAGACCCCTTATCCGAATCTTCAAGGACAAACATCCCACGCGCAGCGCGGTTGGCTATATAAAGAGCGGTACTGGGGTCGATCCGAAACATTCTGCATCCATTGCTAAGATTCCGCTTGGCAATGTGCAACATAGAACAGAGCAACCAATTCAACCCAGTTTTGAACAGCACAGTTCTACAGAAGAGTTGAACAAAATGGAAGGAGTACTAGACTGGGATAGTGCTGCCTTAAAGCAGATAGTTGAGAGATTTTCAGTAGCATGTAAATAGAACGTCGTTGAATATATCTTGATATCTGTCTTCCAACTGTACTTCTATATACTTCGTCAGAAGATACCACGACCGGTCAAACTCAAGGAAAAGAAACGTAGGAAATAAGATATTGTCATCAATAGTGTATTGTGGTTCATAACCTAATATTTTTACCGCTACCGCCAAGTCATCCAGTGACCTTGAGCACGATATTGTTCATCCAGAATCCTTCCATTACCCTAACCATAATCCAGACCCAGATCCTGTCCCAGCCTTGTTCATTACAACATCATGCCTCGTAGCGAGTGACTTGACCAGAAGTCTAACTCAGCGGCCGGGATACCTGCTCCCTCATTAAGCGGCTTTCCAGAAGCTCTAGTTCTTGTGGTTGAGGACAACAGTGTTCTTAACCTTGACGACTGAGAGTGTGTTAGTAATAGTTGTGAGAGATGATCGTGGTTTATTAACTTACCCTGCTTAGCGATGACAGTGATCTTGGGTCTCGCGGCGGCATCAATGAACTGAGTGAGGTCGAGACCGCCGATACCGTCAATGAGGCCAAGGTTCAGACCGCCAAGCTCGAGGCCAGAAAGCTCGAACTGGTCAAAGATTCCAGTCTCGGCAATGGCAAGCATGGTGGACAGCTGCTGGAGCTCAAGGAGGGACTTGATGCTGAATTCATCGGCGGCGAAGAGATCGGAGAAGACATTGACATCGAAATTGTTCTTGATGCTGAGGGTCTGAAGCTTGACAAGGTTGAGCTCGTTGACCTTGAGGAGGTAGTTGAGGTCAACCTGGCCGAAAGCAAGCTCGCCATCCTTGCGGTCCTCCTTGCGGTCCTCCTCTCGGTCTCGGTCTTCACGGTCTTTGTCTTCCTGTTCGCGCTCGCGCTCGCGGTCCTCTTGCTCGCGTTGCTGTCGCTCACGCTCCTCTCGTTCGCGGTCTGCTCGTTCTTGTTCTTGACGTTCCTTCTCCTTCTCCTTCTCCTGGTCGAGCTCCTCGCGGTTCTCCTCTTCACGGCCGTCTTCCAGACCGGGGGTAGCGATAGGAGCAGTCTCATTGGCGAGGGCAGCGCGCTCTGCACCAAAAGTAGAGATAAGGCTAGGGCGGGCAGAAACGACTGCGGCGGAAGCGGCAATAAGGAAGGTAGAGAACTTCATCTTGATAGATATGTAAAGAAAATTGGTTGTGATGTGAAAGAAGGAGTGGTTGGTTGTGTATAGTTGGCAAATGGGTATATAAAAGACGTAAAAGTAAAAGTGAGCACAGCTCTAAAGTTGAAAGAAATAGGTGGAAGGAATGTAAGCCAACTAGAGCACAGCTAGAGATAAGATGTTAGCAATGAAGTTTCGTGATGATTGATTCGAGTAAGAACTCACCTCTTAGGAAATGACTGAAGAATGGAAGGATAGACTGGATGGTTGGATTGGATTGAGTGTGGATGAAAGCTGAGAATTGAAGAGGGCTGTGCCACAATTTTATACAGCAACATCGTTTGAAGAATCCTCTCATCGTTTCTTCTGAGATCCTTTCGTCCCCAGATTCACGATGACCGAAACGACAATGTTCCCCCATCCTCTCGGAAACTCAGCAACCGAACCGGCATTGGGCATGCAATATGCCCACTCTACCGGCTCTCAAAGTATATGATGCGACGTATTCCCGGAACCTGCAGTTGCCAAGCTGGATTGTTCTCTATCCGTGGACCCTTTGTCAAGGTTAAGCTTGCTAGTCTCCAGCAAGGATGAGACGTCAGAGCTTCCTCGTCCCACATTTTCAGGAACGGATGAAGTCGATGAAACCATAAGGCGCCGAATAGACTAACCGTAGGTAGTTTCTGAGATTAGGTTGTGTTTTATTCCCCGTTAAGCTTGGCATTATGCTTCTTGCATCTTGCAAGGGTCCGTCGCATTCGAGTTTTGTCGCGACTGCTCGTGTCTCAACTATCAAAGAAACCATCAGGCATTGATGCGGATCGTTTTCGAGTGTCTCAGGTGTGCTACGGGAATGCTAAGCCCCGAAAATTGGACCTAGTCTAGTCTAGTCCCAGTAAAAAGAAAAATGTTGGTCAGACAATTGGATCTTGATGTAGGGTAATCGCCGGCCTTTTTGACGTATATTGTCTCCAAGAAAATGGTAGTGGAAAGGACAAGTCAAACTAATGACGGAAGTTTGCACAGTATTTGATGAAATATTCCATTAATGGCATAATTTCCTTTCATGCAAGTAATTTATCTTTTCTTGTCAACCGTGTTGCAAACTTTCGCTGCATGACGACGTCAACATCAACCACGAGGTTTTCATTTCAAAGCAAGCTCCCAGATTTGATTGACTACCTGTTTTCCTCCTGCAAACATATTTGTTGAGCTTAATCAGGTCCTTGTAGAATACCTGCAGCGTAACCTTGCTCTTTGTTTCTCTCCATAAGAGTCATTGTCTGGGCGACGTCTCGGACCAGCTATATCCCGCTCTGATATTGCTACCCGGCCCAGGGTGTATGATACAGCCTTATCTGATTCAGGCTTGACCTGAGTTTTATGGACCTGTGGTGGTTTATGAAGCCTTATTGTTGATATACTGCCGGATGGAAAGTCTTGTGATTTTGTATCCTATTCGCCCAGTACTTTTGTCTCCATTGCTCTCGTAGGTATAGTTTGATAATTCCAAGTCGGCTTTCGACTCAATTTTGGATGTGTCGCTTTTTGTGATGGATAAAGACATCGCGGAACTTGAATTCAGACTTGTCGGGGGGATGACACTTTCGTATCGAGTCTAGCCATGGAGGTGTAGAGCCTGGCGTTCTCCCTCGTATCACTCGATTCCGGTGAAGGTATACTTGCTTCCGATCTTGACAGAATCATGAAGAAAAGCTTTAAGCGTGCCCTGGAAGAAATAGAGATGTTAGCAAGAGTCCTGATAATGTTGAGACCTGTTCTATCTCCATGACTTCCCCGGAAGACTTCTTACCTAACCCATCCTCGCTACACAACAAATACCCCCCCAGGATCCGATGAACATCTCTACAAGAGGAGTCATATCGGCTATGAGTCTATACGCGGATCTCAGTAGCGGTCTTAGAATCCCGCCAGTTCAAAGTCGAGATGGTTTCGGGTATCTGGGAGCGCGGTTCGAATGAAGGTAAACTCGCGACGAGTGATCCGGGGGCCGATAGTGATGTACTTCCGGCTGCAGATTACTTTTACTAGAAGTTAGCGGTGCCTCTAACTGACCATGAAACGGAGCAACTTGCCTCGGAGTGTTCAAATAACCACAACCTTGACGACTAGTTGCAGGAGAGGATAGACATACTCTCTTCGCAAATCAACCACTTCAGGCATATCGTACCATGGGTAGAGACCGGCAGATGATAGGACTTCCCTATTCGTTATCTTGTAGAAGGTGGAAAGAGGATGATTCGACTGAAAGGGAGTATGTTGATGTGTGCCTTTTTCGGACCTAGTAGGGATTTGTCAGGGCCACAACCTCTTCCTGCACAGCAAATGGAAACTTACCTTCGAGTTGAAACGAATGGATGGTGTTTCATCGGGGTCGCCTAATATGATAGTTGCGCGTTTTGTCTCGTGACCTGAGACATAGTAATCTCATACTCTGTTGTTGGAGTTGGCTGGGTTGACTTGGATTAAATTCAAGTTGGCTTTCACAAGGCTGCAACGATGGGTCGTCAGGTAAAGAACAGCACAAGCAATACAGTAATCACAGCTGAGATATATGGAATTCAAGTAGACAAATCTGATGATTATTGTTGTCTTTCCTGTGACCTTCCTGATTTATCTATCTATGCTCATGCATTTCCTGATATCCTCGAATCTTTTTGATTTCCTGGTTCCTTTCCCCATACCTTAATCAAAGTCGTAGATCAATGTCTCGCAAAAGCCTTGTCAACCTCCTTGGCCATATCAATGCTTTCGCCCAGAACTGTCTTCTCCGTATCCGTTAAGGAATAAACCGTCCCGTTATGCATGCAGCTCATGTCCTCCTGGGTACGCCCCTTCTTCCATTTACCACCAGTCATCCAAAAGCTCGGAAGCCGGTACTTGTTGAGGTCCGATCGTTTGTTCTCTAGCAAACCGCCGTTGTACCACAGCAAGCGCTGTCGGGTGTCAAGGTGCGCAATGACAAAGGAGCACACCATCTTGACGTTCTTGGCAGTAGGAGAGTCGCCCCAACCAATGATGGACCCGTACTGTGCTTCGAATTCGTAGGTTGAGCCGGAAAGCTCAAAGCCCAGCCACCAAGACTCTTTATCTCCGTAGCCGTACTTGTAGGTGACATCAGTTCGAACGTCGTGGGTGTTTTGCCAAGCGACATGGAGTAGTCCGACAAAGACTGGGATTCGTGACTTGTCGACAACCACAACGCCAGAGTCACACTCCTCGCTGTAATGGTCCATCCATACCTTTGATTTAGTCATCTCGGGCGAAGGCTGTTTGATCTGATCTTTCCACCAGATGTGACGTTCGGGATGACTGTCTTTCCAGAGCAAGCGGTCATGGAACAAGTAAGCACCTTTTTCGACAAACGGCTTGTGGTCAAATAGAATTTCAGGCTTCTGTAGGAAGACGGCATCTGCATCAATGAGAATAGCCTTTTCGAATCGAGATGCAAGTAGTGCAAAGGGCTTAATAGCCCAGCCGGCGCCTTGAAGTTTGAGTGTCTCGTCGTTGAAGACGCTGAGAACATCCAGGAATTCCATGTCTGTCGCGCCTCTCAAGCCTTGAATCATGGAACGATGTTCAGGCGGCAAGTCTTCATCACCAGCATAGGCGATCTGGATAGGGAGCTTGGAGTGAAGCACATGCCGGAGTGAAACTATCAAGTGGCAAGCGTATCGAACAGACTGCTCGCCTCCGCCGACAGGGATGATGATGCCCCGAGATCCTGGTTTGTATGATTTTCTCAGATCAGCTAGAGGAGTTACCGACTCAGGGTTTCTGGTAGAGTTTTGAAGGAACGGGAAGAGACTCTGAGCGATAGCTTCGGCGGTGGTCGAGCTTTCAATACCCTGTTCCATGTCGGAAGGTAGTTCATCAGATGCACCAATCCAGTATCCAAGATGCTTGACTCGCTCGCCAACCTCCCAGAATTTGTTCTTGTAGGGAGGCTCGATAGGACTCTTGAGATAGAACTTCTTAGTCTGAGCGACATCCATAAGATCGTGAGACTCAAGAGTGCTGATACTCTTGGAGTCATCAGGCCAGCTCAAGTTGCCGAGGAGCAAGAAAAACACTGCAAAGAAACCAAATACTGCAGCATATCGTTTGGGAATTCGACGCGGGATTCGAAGCAGATGACCGCCTCGTTCCACAGCCAAATCCATAGCTAATGAATGTTACTAGCGATGATGTTGATGTTTTGGTGTGTTAGACGTAACGCGTCAGGGGTGATGAATGAGTGGGTGTTGATACGATAGAGATTCTGGTGGAGAGGACGACGTAAGTTAGGTAATAGGTAGCTCCACTCCACTGTCAGATTGTGGTTTGCTGGGAGTTGCTAGTGCAAGGGATCTTACAGCCGGAGCTTTAGACTGAACTTATTAGCTGGATATGAGTGACGTTCGTTTCTCCTAGTCAGGGCCGGCACTGACCATCCGAGTACCCACTACCCACTACCCACTACTTTGATCTTATCACTCGACAGACACTATGATCGATTCGAAATCCTTACTCATTGGCCCGAACGACTATATCACCAAAGACCTTATGGTGCTCATTACCAAGGTGTGACTTGATACACATCATATCTAATTATCTATTGTAAACTAACACAACAGTAACTTATACAGGAGTGAAGATAAACGAACCACATGAGCATCACAAGGATTTATCACCTATATACGACAGTTGTATCTCCTCCCATCTGCATCAAAGCACCCCTAGTTATCGAGCCCTCCTTACCAAGACCGAGATGAATATTCCCCAAGCGAGTATAACCATCGTTTGGAGTTGACAACCTCACGGACGACGTCTCGGCATTGTGACAATCTCTCTCCACACCTATAACATCAGATATTTGTGATAGCTCTGATCTTGGTTCACCCCATTCTTTCAACTATCCGCCTACCTATACCAAAGAATTCGTATCGAGGGTGTAAGCACATCAGAAAACAAAGTCCCATGGCGTGCAAACTAAGTAACGCGCTGACAGTTGTGATAGCACACACTGAGTGCTTTGGCTTCGTGATAGATCTTTCTGAGTTGTAGTATCTGACTCAACCTTCCTTTTGAGCTTCGGGGTTAACGAGAACAGTGTCTTTCGCGAGGAACATGCCCATTTCTAGAAACTCTTCGATATGCTTCTCGTCCAGCAGTTTAACAAAGCAATCACCCAAGAGGTTTTCCATGGCCGGCGCCCAGCTATCGTCATCGACAGGCAGCTCTCGACGACCTCGATCCGACTGCCACACCGAATTTACACCAAGCAGTGTCGCTTGAACTGTCCATGACTCCGAACAATGGTAATGCAGACCGTCCGCACAGATCGCTCATAGTCACATTATACGAGGCTTTATCAGATGATCTGATAGTGTCAAAGAACGAACCGTTACCGAACCACGCTAAAGCAGCTGTCATCAGAGGACAGGGGGCTGGCAGGTGAGCGATATTGAAGGCATCAGTTCAATAGTTGGGGAAACCTTTACCTCGACCCAGATCTCCTTCTTCGAAACTAGTTGGGAAATGTGGTCAGGAAGGATCCAGGTCGAAAGACTACAACAAGCCAAGATAGGATGGAACATACTCGGTCGGACAACTACCCCTATCTGGGGAATACGTGAGATAAGTAGTCGTTCTATTATTCTTGATTTCGTTTAACGAGGGCCACTCATCCAAAAGAGGCCCGGTACTGTCTCGGTTGACCATGCTGGACAGTTTGAACCATCCTCGACTTGACTTGCTTTCATATTTGAGAATATACTTATACCTTTGTCTTCCCAGGCCCGATAAACGCCACCCATTCAGTGTGTCGTCATTGTATACCATGGCCAGCCAAACTCTCTCCAAGATTCTTGCTTGTGTCGACTCGCATTCAATGGAACGATATTGGAGCTTCCCTCAACGCAGGAGTTCGTATGATCAAAAGTGTTGTTTTATTCAATAGGCTTTGCCGAGCATCTTATCACCAGATGTGTCACTAGTAGACCCCGAGTAGCTCGACGCAGTTGTTGACGTTCAGCTTCCCGCCAGCGAACAAAGTCTTGAAAGGCGTTTCACCTTTGCAGTTTCGTCGAAAGCTCTGCCCCCCGAGACACTTGGCTGGGAGTCCATTCTTACAGTGTGATGGCGATAAACACCTGTCGAAGCGCCACTTGTGACGGAGGAGACAAAGTAGTGCCTTACATGGAATATAATCCGTTGCGAGCGGCGGCGTAAGCGGAGGACTGGCTGAACATTGGCCAAGCCTGTTGTCTGTCGTGGCCTTTGAGGCTCATCGTAAAGATCGTTATTGGTAAAGGTCCTTTCGGGTTGGAGTTCAAAGTAGCCGGTTCCATAGTGAAATAGGGGTCCTTTGTTCCAGCCTTCAGGGCGCTCAATGTTGGAAGCATGACTACAATGTATGGCATTCAAGTCAAACATTCCTGATCTACTAATCATTGAGCCACCAGGGTCGACAGTCTTGACTATCGAGTCAATTGTGATAATCTACACTCAATGACGTAGTGTCAAACGCTTGGTAGCTTGTATAATTCGATGGGAAAACAGTTTCGACTCTTGAATTCGATGGATTTCGCAATCGGAGTAGCGAGATAAACCGTGCTTTGGGTATCTGTTGTATCTTCATCTGAATCTTGACAACGATATCTCCCTCGAGATCCCGCAGGGTGATTCGTACGATCCCATCGCTCGACGCCGCGGTGGAGCGCGGTCTAAGAACAATGAATTAGTCGTGGACACTATCTCAGGATATTTGGGGAACTTATCACATACCAGAAAGCGGCGTAATACCGTAAATCAGTTGGTTGGTATTAGGAGTAAGTCAGGAACCGAGTAATCTTGGCACGGGACATGGCCCGTTGCTTACACTTGAGCCAGGCTGCCATTGTGAGATAACTCATGTCCAAGAGTCCTAAGCGGCCACCATACTAGGGATGTGTCGAAGATAGGGACGCTCGTAAATCAGACTCCACGATAAGCCTATATCTTCTCTCATGTCGATCACGGCTTTTCTTCCTGATCATCACCGAAGCTGAGTAGCATGACGACACCTCGGAGCGGGGATTTGATTTTATCTGAAGCCCACCTTATTCAAGGATTTCGAAAGGCCTATGGATGGCTGTGGCAGGACGCTCTTTAGCTATAAATTGTTACTTGTGAATAGTTCAACAGGTTTCTGTCAAAGAATGTTGGGCTGCCTCTCGGGATTCCTTGTGTGGCGCTCTCGTCAATGAAGATCATGTTCATTACTATCTGTGTTCCTGCTCAGTCATTGCATCTTTTCCTGATTTTGCAGGAAATGCGATAGCTCCTCCGCTCAAGGTTCTCGGATTTGAATATGCAAAGTCAACCTTTCTCGAGCACGTGTATAGTGCCGTCCTAACGGTCGAAGTTTCTGTTGGAAAGGGTGTTAGCACGTTGAAGACGCAACAGGAAAACGCGCCGAAAGGAAAAGGAAGTGTACTGCTATCGTTACAATTCATGTTATACTTTGCTCATACTGTAATAGCTTGAGATCTTTTGTGTGGAAATGTTCTTTCTTAGAGCCAGGTCCGGAAGGTAGGTGGAGGCGAAGTGTCTACGTATCAGTCCGGAGGATAAAGGACTTCTCGTTCACTTAGTAATCATTGCTCAAGTGTAACCACCACCCTGATAGGCAGGAGACTATGGATAGTGATTATTTTCTATCCATGGATTCCATGGCATTCTCTTCTTGGTATCATGGATTTATGCTCACTTTTCTGCTATTTCCACTCTGGGCGTACTTTACAAAGGTCATCGCAAACACTAGCATGCAATCCGTACCCGAAGTAACAAAGTGGTGATTACTGGCTGCAAATGACTTTTATTACTAGGTAGTAGCTATGGATGAGTGAAATGCATTGTCTGTAACCCTACCTACTGTTAGCTTATACAACCAAGTTTAGTTGACAACATTCGTAGAGCCTGTCTTTCGGGCAATATGTAAGTTTGCCTTTGGTCTTAGCTGGCTGATCTGGGACTTCTCAACAAGCTCGTACTTTCTCTTAAGCGTCAATCGTCCTCACAGCTGTGTGACAAACTTTACGTTTGTGTTACCAAGATGGACTTTTCGGTCGCATTTTTTGTCTGGGTACGTACTGGTCAACCTCGACGCTTTCCCATCAATCGATTTGTTACAATGGCAGCCTGAATAACGCCTCTACATCATTCGATCTCTTATATGAAGACGTGGTTACAAAGTAACTCCCATTTCATTTTCACCTTTTAAGACATCCATAGAAACACAGCTTATACTGACTGTCATCGGACCAATCAGCATCTGATCTTTCGAGCATGTTAATGGACCAAGCTTAATTAAACGAGTTTCACTCTCGGCTACGGATATGCTATACCCACTTTGTGTCTAGTTCAGCGCTGATCCACGACATGACACGACACCAACCCAACACTCATCGCCCTTCGCTGGCCAGGGCAACTATACTCCAGCGACGTTTCAATGCGCTGTCAACCGCCGAGATTACGATGCCATCGCTAGGCACAATATTTTGGAGAAGCCTTCTATTCTCCACAGCTTATATACAAGTTTATGCTCAATCCCGCGATCCCAATAATACCGCTTCAATTCCAATCGACTCGACCTTTACTGTCTCGACCTGCGACGCCCGAACCATCAATTACATCACTCACACTCTTCCCCAATCGTGTCTTACCAGCTCCTGGACAAGCACAACCACAACACCGACCTCAGTCCCTTCATCCTCCAATTCGACAACCGAATCTTCTTCTGCCTCGATCCAAAGCGATACGCCATCCCCGAACGTACAGGGCGAGTCTCAGTCTCAGTCTCAACAACCACCTTCCACCGCTACTCCCGTGCAAGACGAGTCACAAGATGCATCTGGAGATGGAGCTGCTAAACCGTTCATGTCCTTCGAGGACTGGAAAGAGATGATGCTGCGGGAAACAGGACAGGACCCTCGAGATCTTCACGCCAGAAACACGAAACCACGCGACAGGACACCGCCGGATATGGGCCACGCTGGTCTCGGCGAAGAAGACGAGATATCCCTGAACTTTGACAGCTACTTGGATAATGCCGGAGATAAGAAAGAACGCCCTTCTGATCTTGATCAGGTTAAAGGCGATGGAACGGGTAAGGCGATCGTCTACGAAGCGATTCACGGTAGCAAAGATGCTGGCAAGACGTGCAAAGAACGCTTTTCTTATTCGTCTTTTGATGCCGGCGCCACCATTCTCAAGGCCAGCCCCGGCGCACAGAACCCAAGGACTATTCTCGTCGAGAACAAGGACTCTTACATGCTACTTCAGTGCTCCGCCAAGAGCAAGTTCGTCATCGTCGAATTGAGCGATGATGTCCTAATTGACACTGTTGTCCTCGCCAACTTCGAGTTCTTTTCCAGCATGTTCCGCCACTTTACTGTCAGCGTTAGTGACCGATACCCAGTCAAGATGGACAAGTGGAAGCAGCTGGGTATGTTTGAGGCACGGAACTCGCGTGATATCCAGCCCTTTCTGGTCAAGAACCCCCAAATCTTCTCCAAGTATGTTCGAATTGAGTTCCTCACCCACTGGGGAAATGAGTTTTACTGCCCAGTATCTTTACTTCGTATTCACGGCTCGCGCATGCTTGATTCATGGAAGGAATTGAAGGATGACGATTCGAACCCTGACGATGAAGCTGAAGAAGCTCCACAGGCTCTGCCTTCAGAAGAAGCATCAAAGCCACCAGAACCTCAGGTAGCCCCGGAACCTGTCAAGTCCACCTTGATTGAGAAGATGCCATTTTGCGAAGTCGATGCTACTTCGCAGCTCTTCATGGTTCCGTCAGTCTGCCCTGTCTCACTCAATCAGACAACTTACACGACATCGAACAATAGCAGTTCTGTGGAAGTAACAAGTGCTGCTCCAACACCGAGTTCCTTGGAAGACAGAGAGCAGAAAGGACCCTCTACTCAACATATCCCGAGATCAGAACACCCAGTGAGCGATGAGCCCACATCCTCAGTTTTATCCAAGACCGCTTCCCCAAGCGCTACGCCAGCCATCTCGCCCACAAGCCCCTCCTCTATATCATCTTCCAACGTCGAATCGATTTCCAATGTAACTTCTCAAGCATCGAGTTCCAAAGCAATTCCAACACCCTCGTCTTCCACAACCCCGCCCAGCATAAAGCCCTCCCCTGCCAATACTGTTAATGCCAAGAAAGGCACGACGGGAACGGTCTCCGGTGCGCCAGCCTCGCCGACGGTACAAGAAGGCTTCTTCAAGGCCATATCGAAACGCCTCATCGCCGTTGAAACTAACCTCACTCTCTCGCTGAAGTACGTCGAAGACCAAGCTCGCCATATGTCTGAGACTTTGCAACGTACAGAGCAGAAGCAAATCTCCAAAGCAAACCTTTTCTTTGAAGAACTCAACCGCACCGTGCTCACGGAGCTACGCTCTGCCCGTGAGCAGTACGACCAGATCTGGCAGTCAACGGTGATTGCTCTTGAGAGTCAGCGTGAGCAATCCAACCGAGAGATAGTAGCTCTCAGCAGTCGTCTCAACCTTCTTGCCGACGAGGTCGTCTTCCAAAAGCGCATGGCTATCGTACAAGCAGTGCTTCTCCTGTCGTGCCTGCTTCTCGTCATCTTCTCCAGGGGTGTGTCGCTACCCTACCTCGCGCCCCTTGCGGATCAAGGTAATCTTGCTCCCTACGATCTTGGATCCTCGACAGCTCGCCTTCGTGCCATGTATGGGGATGCATACAGCGCAGATGAACAAAACGCATCGCTACTAGCTGCCCGGCAGAGAGCATTTGTTCCTGTAACCACAGCAGCAGAAGATCACACCCCGGCCGGTCTTCGGCATCGCGTTTCGTTAGTTGACGAAATACGTAATGACCAAGCAGAACGTGAGCAATTGTCGCCTCCGCAAACACCAAGGTCCGGTGACGGCTTTTCGTCCTCGTCTGATCTTCCACCATCTTCGCGAGAAACACATTCCGGCATGTTGCGGCATGCTCCTGCGATTCATTCAGGCAATTCACGTAAACCCTTGCCAGCTTTGCCCGAGAACCCTGCATCGCCGTGATTGTTTAGCTAGAGCTATAGAAGACCAGTATTGCTAAAATATCATTGAAGCAACGCAAATAATGATTCACGTTTCTCCATTGACTGACTACACGGGTTCATTGCGGATATGTTTATATGTCACAAGCGAAGTGTCCAGCGTTCTATGATGAGTCTAGCTCATGATTGCAAGTATCTACCTGAGTTATATCTGGTACAACTGGGACTATTGATGGTCCAACCCGAGATACTGCAAATTCAAGACCTTATCCTTCGCAAAAGGTCGTCCGAAAATTGACACGTGCATATAGCGCCAAGGTGCCTCAACATGCCAACTACTAAACCTCAAGATGACTCAGAAAAAGATCAAGATGATGGTCCAGGTCCAACGCTAGCCTTCAGTAGCGGTAGTCGCGACCAAAATTCTTGAAGGTTGCCTCCTCCAATTCAGCCAGTCGAGTGCCACGGTCGTACTGGCTGTGACGGTGACGTTGCGCCTCCCGAAAGTGTTGTCCAGCGGTTGGGGTGAACAGCCCTGTAATGAGGTTAGTGTTCAATCTTTCTGTGTAGACAACATGAGATACATACCAACATGCTCCGCATTCTCGACTGAGCGCTTCATTTTGGACTGGTTATCAGGACCAGGAAAGGGCTCTTCCTGACCGACCATAGTCAGATCCTCACAGTGGATGGTATAGAAGAGCTGCGATTGTCAGTCAACGATGGATTGCATAAAGGGACTGTAAAGTACTGACCTTAGGACGGTAGTGCGCAGCCTCCAGCATGACAGAGGAGTTGCGGAACTTCTGCACGAGGCAGTCCTTTCCCTGGATGGCTTCTACATGTCAGTGGCCGTGGTCAAATGGAGGGTGAAGCATAACTCACTGGCATAGCTGACCTCAGCGACCTTGTCCGACTTGAAGCAGTTCCTGTTCATGTCAGTCAGCAAACAGCCAGATCACTGGTTGTGGTTATCCTACCAGCGCTTGTTGGCACGAGCCTGGACAAACTATTGAAGGGTTAGAATTTTGAGATAGACTTGGAAGACTAAAGACTTACGTCGATGATGTACTCCGCCTTGACGAAGTTGATGAAGGCATAACCGACGCTATATGGTGATTAGTCGAGTCCTGACAGATCACTGGTAAAACACTTACTTGCAATCGTTGGCAAAGTCGATTCGCAAGTACATAAAGTCATACTTGCCAAAGGAAGATGAGTCCACGATGCGCTTGAGAAGAGGCTGGTCGACCTTGTTGGGAATGTTGCGCAGCATGATCTGTTGGTATCAATGTTAGACTTGAAATGAAGAGTAGATTGTGATTCACTTACAGTAGTGCGCACGTCTCGTCCAGCCATGAGCTCGTAGAGATCAACAATGTTGTTGGGGACTCGAGGGTTCATTGGACGGCCAACGCGTGGGGTGCGTCGACTGGTAGAAGTGCCAAAGTAGCCACCAGTAGAAGTGCCAAAGTGGCCACCAGTAGGAGGACCCATGGCAAAGCTGGAGAATCGAGAATGATTCATTGTCATTGCAGGGGTAGGGTTTCCGTAGAAATTTCCGTACACAGGTCCAGCGGGAAAGGGACCAGAAGAGAACTGGTAGGCGACAGGGGCCCATGGGTTACCTTCAGGGGCGCGAGGAGCGAGGCTCTGCATGACACCGCTAGTACCAGAGCCAGACAGGGCAAGGCCGTTCATGTTGGCAGTGAGGCCATCTGCTCCCTGGTAGGTGTCCTCGGGGCGACTGAAGTAGATCATGACTCCCTTTCAAAATTGTTAGATACCACACTATTCCTTAGAGTGTGAAAGGATGGTACTTACATGAATGGTAAACCAGCGTACGTTCTGGAAAGCAATGGTAGCCTTCGCAGATTTGCAGTACTCTGCGACACCACGGAACCCTCCGGTAGGATAGCTGACGGTTCTGACCATGGCGAAAAGGGAGCCGAATGTGGTCAGGGCTTGCTGAACAATCTCATCAACGTGCGATGGGTCCATGATGGCGTGGTCGAGGACGTCAGCTGTGATGTCAAGCTGTCTAAGCTCACAAAATCGGACGATACCTTTCGTAAGCTGTTGGGAAAGATTAGATGAGATGTGGGATACTCAGCAAAGTAGTAAATGATACTTACCCGTTCAGGCTTGACTTTCACGTAGACTGGCAGCCAGTGGTTGTCTGCCTTGCGGACGGCATCAAACGCAGAGATCGAGTCCCGAATATCCTCGAAGCAGACGTAGACATGGAAACCATCAGTCTCAACATGGCTACTGCCATAGCTCTTGCGGCCACCATCCGAGAGTTGCTGATTTCATATTAGGATGATACTCTTACTGTTGTACAAACAACAATACATACCTTGAAGAACGTGTGCACTTCTTCGGGCGTAGGGGCCGGAGTATCGCAGACCTCCAGGCGACGAGAGACACCCATTTCGTTGGAAAGGGCGTTGGCACGAACAAGGCTTCCTTCGGGGAGGAGTACAGCGGTCTTCTTGCCCTTGGAGCGAGTGGAAGCCGGCTGGAAGGCCGAGGCGGTAGGAGACAAACCATCAGCACGAGTTGCATCGACGAAGGGGTCCCTGTCGAAGTGTGAGACGGTACGGTCCCCAGTGATGCTCCCATGAGGGGCGTATGCGTTGTAAGACGCAAATCCCGCGCCGCTGTAGGCGCCACCTCCATAACCACCCCCGTGGTGGTATGAAATCGAGCCCTCTCCTGGGGAGAGCACGGTGAGTCGCGTATCCGGAGTTCCTTGGAAGGAGTCCATCAACGCGCCCTCTGGGGGAGAGGACATGTTATGATGCCCGGTCTCACGACGCGAAGTCATGTTTACCAGGTGCGAGTAGATGAGGAGGTATGGTCAACAAAAGAGATGAGTGTCTTGTGGAAGAGATGAATCTGAGAAGTTAAGAGAATAGAATACAAGATCGAAGAACCCAAGATCTTTTTCTGCACCCAAGTGGTGAGCTTCAAATGGTGAATGATGAAGTCAAGATGGATGTTGGGTGAGGAGGAAAGGAAAGGAAGGGAAGGCAGAGAGGGAAGGAAGTTGGGAAATACTTGGGGGTAGGGAGGGGACTCGAGGATGTGGGGCTTCCGGTAGATCCAAGCCCTACCACGCGGAGGGGGACTTGATATGGGAGGAGCGAGCTGCCTGCCTGCCTGCCAGATGGGACGAGCCGCTGACCTAAAGAGGACAAGGTACTGGGACGTATTAGAGGAAGCCAATGATCTACAGGGACATGGGGCAGGAAGTACAGGTAGATCCAGGACAGAACCAAGACATATATCTCCTATCAGAATCGTCTTAGTCTCTACTTAGATTCATATAGTTGCGGCGTTGTTCGTCGTTCTCAACGAGCTTCGTGTCTCGACGTCTTGCTACCCAGACAACCACTGTTCATGCCTCATGGCCTTCCAGACTAACTCTTGCATATTTGATTTCGATCAGGAGTGTTCGAATTATTATTTGTGCGCTTGTTTTCGGGTGAATTCGTAAGCTGAGGGGGATCTCATGGTCGTGACTCCTGACGGCCGCTAGTGAAGTGATAGATGTTTGATTTCCCACCCACCCCCGGTCCCTTCCATGAGCTTCCACCCTTTCCAATGCCTTCTCCATGATCTCATCTTATCACTGCCAAGTGTATTGTTATAGTGTTGAAGCATCTCAAGATCTAGTGAAGTGTATACAGGTAGACATGCACCCATGTAACTAGAGGACAATTCTCTCACCAGGCTTACACACTCAAATTTATATATTACCATCTGTTCTCCAATGCACCCAGTACATTACCTACTAAATAGATGTTAAAAACATTATGTTCTGGCTCTTTGGTAGTTGGGCGTCCGACGGGGTATGAGGGGATTCACAAGGCTCGACCCCTAGAATTAGTTGCCGTCCACGTCGACCCACTACGAATAGGTACCTCATCCGCCAAACCCAGCAGGTAGGATCCTATCTGCTATTTTCGAGTGAATATTGCAAGCATGTAGTTGTTGTTTTAAAGTCAATATGCCCTTTGTTTAAAGTCGAAATGTTTGTTTTATCTTAAATTTGAGGTCATCACTATGTATTGTAGAGTGTCTTTGTCCATTGTAAATTTGGCTATTTTGGCCGTTGGAACAAACTCAAACGTTGTCACCATGTGGCTTTATACTTTGGTGTTTACCTACCTTCTTATGGCTTGCTGTACCATCGACCTATGTCCCACCATCCACGTTTTCAACATCCAGTTCCCAGAAGGAGCGACAGGCATCCTAGGATGAATACGCATAGTAAGTTCCTGATGATCTTTCACAAGGTCTTTGTCTTGGACCGATGCTGATATTAGCTGGGCAACTGCAGGCGATCTGACCACCCTTTTGACGCGTAAATTCACGACGGGAAACACGATTCTTCCACAGCAACGACAATTATGGAATCAGCTTGAAGAGATCTGGTCTACGAGACTCCTATCGACGAGCTGATAAATCTTGCTTTTCTGCCCCTTTTCCCACAAGATCGAGTTCACGATTCTAAACTTCCAGACGACACAACTAGCACCGCCGCGAGACTTGACAGCCTCAATCCTTGGAAATATTCGATAAAAGTACCACTCCCATGATCTACGGCTCCTGGAGTAGTTGTCATGCTCACATTGACGGTTTTCTGAAGTTGTGGTTGAGTTGGGTGCCGAGGCTGGTCAAAGGGCAAGAACGATTTCGGAGACTGAGACTTGTCCTTATCCAAAAGTCTTGCACAGCGGTCTCCAACAGTATTCCCAATTATATCTCCACTTACTTATCGAGTTAAATATCTAGCTGGCACCATCTACGGTAGATCCTACCCTGCCATCCCAGAGAAGCCAGTGGGCTCACAAACCTTGCCACGAGTTCTGGAGTCAGGGGGCTGGCTTTTCAGCTTCAATGCATCTATTGTCGAGCACACCTACTATATGTACAGTCTTTATTATCCAAAAAGTACTTCGAAGAAGTTTGAACTGTGCTGGTTCTTGGGTGGCAAGTCTGGGGCACATCCTCCTTCCTTCGACCAGGCGCCGCCTTTCACTCTAGCTATCTCAAAACAGAAGCTATCGTACTTAAACTCCGCGAAGTACATCTCCTCCATGAATGGTTTATGTCTTTTTACTCTCGAGTTGTGCTGACACTTTTGGATAGTTACAGAACCTCAATTCCTACCTAGCTATAAGCCCCTTTCTGCGGACAACACCAAACATACCCTCGAAACACGATGAATTACTTCTTCAACTTTGCCGCGATATTAAGAGATTCCACTCCATGGAACCCTAAATAGAGTACCAATGTGGCGTTCAAGCGCCCAATTGAGAGATAGGTAGCCTTGGTGGCCAAGACCTGGGATCGCTACCAAGTGTACTTGTACTGGACGGGTACCCAGATACTCGATCGATACTAGTTTTACATTGACGAGAGCCTTTTTATTCAATACTTACCGTCAGTTGCATACAAGTTATCAATCGTTTGGGAAAGTGGTAAAAGGGTAAAGGGGTAAAATGCCAATGCTACGCAACTTATTTTACACCATCACCTCAGAGCGACAACTTTCTAAGTGCGGTAAATCTCAAGCGACTATAGTATCGTAGTTTCCCAAGCAATATGCTCAATTCTGAAGGAAAGCCAAAGCGAGGTTGTATCTTGGCCTAATAAGCTCCTATCCCTTGCCCAACCATCAACTCCGACACATACGAGTGGATTCAAAGGTCCCGATAAAACTCCCTCCTTTCAAGTATTCTTACTCGCCTACAAGTACTTATTTGAATATGTCGTGGATGTTGGGCGATTCGGCGCTGTAACTCGAATTGCATGGTCTCCTGGGCACGACTTGTGTTAGCGTCTTGCTGAGTTACTACAGTAAAACTTGCCGCTTACACCTGTCACTGTACACTTCCATCCTATAGATCCATTGAGTTTACTTCGACGTTGGCATAAAATCTTGAGCGTAGAATCAAGTTCTTGTGATGTCTGGTAGGAGGCTGACACGAGCAGTCAGGGGTTGGAAACACTTGAGTGAATGTCTCTTCACACCTTTCCCTAAGGATCTCAGGATAACTCCTTCCAAGTATAGATAGTCTATCTCATGGAACTATCTGAACTAGATCCATTGAGAAACTTGTGATCTGCTTTGAGAGGTGGTGGCGCGACGCTTGACCTTGGCGGACAGGGCAGCCTTTTTCCAGGGTTAACAAGCTCCTTCTGGTCGCAATGACATTCGGTATAGATTAATGGGGCTTTTTGGGGATATGTTTCACGGTAGCCATGGAGAGTTGGTTCGAAGTTCGTGGGTAAATCTCTGGGAAGTCAGGGGTTAGCTTAGATGTCCCTTAGAAGACATACGGGGAGCCACCTCGAGATACCAATACTTTTCTCAATCCTCTCAAAGACCATCTACATCTTCCCAACAGTGTATGACAGCCTCCTCTGCCTTTTGAGCTAATTCGGTGCCGAACTGAGTCATTGGCACTCGTGTGTCTGCTGGGTGACAGCCAACCTCTTTAAGACCGCCATCTGCTGTAGTCTCTTCGTTTCGTTAACTTTCAGCAAAACAACTTGTGTTTCGTATCTGCATTATCCTTTAGTGACTTTCAAGTCTTGAATTGGCTTCTTGAGACATGGCTCTGTGCTCTGATCGGCTGTCTTGTTGGCAGAGGTGGCCCGTTTGTCAAAGTTCAAGTCCCAATCGAACGTTGAATTGATTCGCCGGGCTTGCAGTCTTTTAAATGGATGTCGGTAGCTCTCGGGGCCTTCCAATAATGAAATATACTACAGAGTAGAATTAGATGTCAGGAAAGTTTGCACCGGGGGTCACGGCTAAGGAACTCACACTTTGGTTCCATGTCTAGGTGGGCACATCGACATGCGGCATACATGTTGTTCAAGATTAGGGACTGGATACTCTTGAAGATCTCGGATCTTTTTACACCACCTCCCTCTTCCTCTGTTCCATCTGAGGTACATATGGTAAAGGTAGGAAGTATGGTGCGCAGCGTGCGCTTCGTTCTTTGACCGCCGCAAACTCTAGTGAACCCGACTCGCAATCAGTCGCTCTTCTTTTCCTACTATCATACAAACAGGCTCCCAACTACCTACTATGATTTCTTGCGTTTCAAAAGCTCTTTGTTGGGTTTGGGGCTCCTGGTTGGGTATTCTGGCCTTGTACTTCGGATTGTGACCGTGGGCTGGAGGACAACACAGACCTTTGGAACTTCCTATCTTGGGCACTCAGGGGTGAATTTGGTTTCGAATCGATCTAAAACCTCCGTCACTCATAAAGACTAGAGGTGTCGTAGGTTTGGAATAAGAGCCCTAGAGTAATGTCAGCTGGCGATGCTATCGCCGTCAGAGGGGACAAGATTTACTTACCCAGGTTTGGTCAGCCTAAAGGTGAATTCTCCAAGGTCTTCGGTTTTGTAGTGCAACATAATAAACCGGTGTATGTTCACATAAGTCGAGTTGCCAGTGCAGAGTTCAAGAGCTTTTCAATGTTGAGTTTTGTCTAACAGTCCATGCCATGACGGCCTTTGGTTAGCAAATTACATACTCCAAAATCTTTTTAAGGCACATCGAATTACCTTGGTGGGGTACCACAAGGAGTTAACACACAACGCCTTGTAACAAGCAACTGGGGTCTATTTTCTGCAGGCTCCCATGTGCTGTCCAACCCAAACAACCTGTCGTTTTCTATGGTGACTATATACGGCAATGTATCCGGTCTTTGGAAACTTGACTCTCAAGCCATTGCCTCTCTACACTTTCTTACACTCATACCACACCCAACATCTTGCTTTACTTCCGTAAACCCCTTTCCAAGCACCTGCTTGTCAATCATGGTACATGGAATCTCACGGGCCTCTTGAGTAATACGCGCAGTATTTTGCGACAGCGACATGCTTTGGAGGTGTCTCCTTTCTTTCCTCCTGGGCTGATTTCGATACATTTAGCTGACGGCTTAAGCCCAGAGGCCTCTCTTCTCCGATCTATATTCACCGATCTTTCAACTCTATTAAAATCTCGATACACGACGAGGCAGCCAGGTGCCAACCACGAACGCTACAGTTACATTCGACAGGGAAAGGATCGCATAGACTTCTCGGAAGATTTACCGGTGCCTGGTTCTGCTTTGAACCAGTCACTTCCTCTCTTTGGTCTCAGATGAGTCCATCAATAAGCCACAGCCGAGTATCTTAGTTGGGTGTGCAATTACCCTGTGCACGCCTTATTCGAATCCATAGTTTGTCTAGCTCTCGATGTCGGTTTACCTCTCCAGAAAAGGCACTCATGGCAGTAACTGGTACTTTCATTATCCATATTGCGCTAATCCGGCTCTATGCCATGAGTAAGTTGAATTCCGCATAGACACGATGCTGATGGCTTATTACCAATACATAGAAATACACACATCAGCTATGTGCTATCTAAGAACCGAGTATCTCTTCCAGATTCCACCACCGTTGCTCCTAGCAACTCCGGCAGATTGGGAACACAGTTTGCAGTCCCCGTCTGAATGAGATCCATTGTTCCAGCATAAACAATGACAACCGCGTAATTGGTACAACTAGGTTCGTCCAGATCTCACTTAAGATGTAGTCACTTATCTCTAACTTACCCATCAATAGCAGGCCGAGGACGTACATTCAACATCGACCTCCCTGCCTTCGGTCCTTGTCGAACGTGCCCCTTCGTTACCGATATATCCCCATCCCGATCTAGAAATCGACTCCTCCGAAACCGCGTCCATTTCCATAAGTTTTAACTTGTTTACAGCTTCTGCTATACAAATATCCTTTAACTATCAATGTCATGCCCGATGGATGTATAGGAACTATGGGTATGAAGGTTGATGCAACTCAATTAGAACCCACACTTCCGAGTTATGAAAGTCTGACTCTGGTACTCAAAGTGGCACCGAAACGATTACATAGTCTCAAGCACAAGCCAGAGACCTGTCTTTGGCACTGAATCAATAGGTCATGCCGAGGAACCGGAAACCATAAAGGCTGTGCTGACTCCCCTCGGGGCCATACAAGAGCGGGTTGGCAGGCCTAGGCTTGTTCAAGGAGATCAGACTAAATATCTGAAAGCCCGAGTTATGATACAGAAAGTACGGCCCGTCCTCGGCGGTAGGATACCCAATGCTACCTGACCCTTAGGGTACATCGGGAGTCACACGTCCGCCCTTGAGCACATCAGCCGCTCGGCTGGCTCTAAACTTGTATCACTTTCCCAGATAAATCTCTCCTCCGAAACGGCATTGTGTTCATCTCGACCCTACTGAGAACCAAGAAACACAAGGCCCATTTCTGGAATCGACCACTCGAAGAATGGGATAAGATACCATCTGTCTCGTCTCTGGCAGAACTAGGAGGGAAACATCATCTATCATGGCCTTAAAAGGCTATCTTACTAGAAGAATCGCCGCGAAAGGGCAACCAATTCTAAGGACTCCTATTTTCTAACCTTATCACTATACAGACACATTTCACATCTGCCGCCAACCTTGACGATACTACGAACCGCAAGCAAGACCTCCAGCTCAGCTTCGTCATCTTTTAATCGCTTTCCGTGGCTTCCTTCTCCTCACACAACCTCGGCTGGCTTGGTGTGGTAGGTAGATGGACAGGCGGTCTTGAAAGTGGCTCGAACAGAACAACTTTGACCTCCAGCTAGCTACAAACAGTCAGGTTCAATTCGACGATTTCTATATAAGCCCCAGTCCCTATGGTCTGACTCTCACGGCAGGACCGCAGTAATAGTCAAGTCGAATGTGGACACTCTCCACTTGCAACAACTCAGGTATCACCAAGCCTTAGCACCACAGTGAACCCTTCTCGTGAGGTGTGGTGCTTCTTCCACCTGAATACACGTTTAAGAGTCCGGTACGGATTCTCAGCCTATCATACATCCTTCTGATTCTTCTAAGAACCACCAAAACCAACCAAGTGTTGTCTCTGAGACATGGGATTCACTGACAGAGATCTCACCACAGTTCTCAGAACCCGAGCCGATTTAATTTCCAGGGCCGACTATATGCCTTTACATCTTCCTGCTGGCAATAATTGTCCTGCTTCTTTATCACTCGGAGTCCAAAGCGCATTCGATATTCTGATAGCCATACGATATCTACACTCGGTCAGCCCGGTCGATACTAGTATTTATATTCTCATCAATGATCGTTTGCCTCCTTGTGCATGTCCTTCTAGTCACTCTCTTCCTCCTGTTCAGCAGAGTCCAGCTGGTGAAG
Source organism: Fusarium nanum (assembly GCA_004367095.1). Taxonomy (NCBI): domain Eukaryota; kingdom Fungi; phylum Ascomycota; class Sordariomycetes; order Hypocreales; family Nectriaceae; genus Fusarium; species Fusarium nanum. The sequence continues at coordinate 74,994 of QGDY01000069.1, read as the reverse complement.
GGTTGAAGTCCGACGACATATGAAATTCAGTCAATTTACACGCTCGAGATCATGACGATTGAGGAACCCTCCAGCAAGGCTACAACCCTGAGTCAGCATAGCACCATTAGTTAGCTTACACGAATTAATTTAACATGGAGTTACTTGGTCAAGAAAGGGCTTTAGTCTGTAAAACTGTCAAGTGATATCATCCACGCTGTTGTCAAGAGGAGGTAAAGACAGGGTTACTGTCCTCACACAGTTTACATTGAGATACTTACATTACCCTGGTATGCCCTTGAACCACTCTTCCAATATTTTGCCTACATCTTCATCTTCTTTGTTGGCCAATCACGGTCAATTACCCCAAACGAGTAGCAAGTCTTGACAGACACTCGTGGCAAGACAAAACTAAACAATGAGTTTTTCTCTGATACAAGTGACTTTCCCCGACTTCTAACGTCCTCTGAATAGTTACAAGATTATTTATGACGTGGATATCGAGACGTTCATACACAAGTGATTATACTTACCCTAAAGCCTTCGGAAATAACATAGTAAGTACACCAGAGTCAACCAAGAATGCACAAGAATGCACAAGCACGCTTTGGAAATATCTCAACTACTCTTCGTGCATCTAAAGAGACTCTACAGGATTGTAAATAGATCAATATCCCTATATTCCATGGTTATTGATGAACTTGTCGAGGCATGTCGTTGGATCGGAAAACAGCTTACATAATGTCTTTAGAACGTGGCGCTCCACGAGCCCCATATACATGCTGTGGCGCAGTACATAGTCTTATCTTATCAGTTGGGCTAGGAATGCAGGTCCTTGGAGCCTGTTGTTAGTCGGAGGGGAGCCTGGGAGAGCTACGTTAGCTGGAGGGCAGCTTGCGACACGCGACGACTCATGTCAGTCAACTCTTTATCACAAATAGCTTCAATAAACCCAATTTAGCAGGAATGCCGCGACGTCCGCCAGCTGTAGACGATTATGCGTCTGCGGTACCCCACGTAACGCTCCCATCATCTCCAAATCGCTACAAAACAATGCGCTAACATCACGATCCCAGGTCATCCTCGCCTCCTCCGATGCTGAGTTCCTTGACCAGTTGATCCCCGTTCTGAAAGATGCCACGCACTCGAACCGAACACCCCTCTTGACCCAGTGTCTAAGTCGATACTACGAAGATAGAGAAGCTGAGATCGAACGCATTGGTCTGACCCGCCACGAAGAGTTTCTTGATTCCATCAACCATTTACAAAACGTCCGCGCCGAAACGGTTACTTTAACGCAAGAAATCTTGAGTCTAAACGAATCGATTGCTACTAGCACTAAGAAGTTGGCTGCGCAAAAGGAGGCTCTGGTCAACACCTCAGCTGTGCGACAGAACATCGCCGATGCCACCAGTGCTCTGAACGACTCTCTCACTATCCTCCGCGCCGTCAACAATGCGCATGAACTTGTGCGTCGTAAGAAATATTATGCCGCTCTTAAATCTCTCGACGATCTTCAGAATGAACATCTTGTTCCCATTATCCAGAATCGCTATTCCACGCAGCATCGGCTGGCCGATGTCATACAAAAGTCTATACCCGCGTCGCAGAAGGCTATCTCGGAAGCCGTCATGACGGATTTAAATACGTGGCTGTTCCGTATTCGAGAAACATCCCAATTCCTCGGCGAGGTCGCATTCTATCATACCGAGATGAGGAGAACGCGACAAAAGAAGAGAGTCGAAGACGACCCATTTTTGGCCAATTTCAAGCTGAACTCAGCCATTGAGCTGGTCAGTGATGAAAATGAGGATTTCGATGTATTGAACAACGAGGAATTGCAGGTGGACTTTTCTCCTTTACTAGAGGCACTTCATATTCATGAAGCCTTGGGCCAGCTAGATAAGTTCCGATCGGAATATGGTGCTACACGACGTCAACAAAAGGATCTCCTCCTCCCCCAATTCATTGAGCTTTTGGCCGACGACGAGCAGTCTTTGAGTAGTCTTCTAGAAGGAATAGCAGGATTTGCCATTATTGAAAAGGCGACGATGCAGCGCATTCCACATCTGCGCTCAGCGAATGATGTAAGAACCAGAACCCCCTGGACCCGCTACTTCCACTGACAAGACTCTGAACAGGTCGAAGAGCTATGGGATTCTATGTGTACAGCTGTGATAAACCTGACTTCGAAAGGGTTAAGTAATGTTGAGGATGCCGAGGCTTTGATCAAAATTAAGACGATCATCGCTCTCTTCATCCAGACAATGGAGGTAAGAAATGCGCCATCCACTGATCCCTGGGCGCTCTCTATCATGGACATCGCTGAGACTTATCCAGGGTTGGGGATATGCAGTGGCAACGTTGGATAACTTCCTTCTCAAGCTGTTTGACAAGTATGCAGAGCTTCTGAAGAAACGGTTTAGCGAAGACTTCCAAGAGGTGAGTGTCTTCCCGCTCTCCACAAAAATTGTATTGTTGCTCACATTTCATAGATAGTATCGACGGATGACTACATGCCGATGGCCATCAATAACCCTGAGGAGTACGAAAAGGTGGTCAACGTCAGTTGGTTCTCACAAGAAAAGCCAACAGACCAGATCACGTAAGTATTCTCTATTCTGCATACAAGATGGCCAACTAACAGAGCAGGTACCCTTGTGTACTCCCATTCTCTCAGATGTATCCTCTATGCTGCATAGACATCCGCAACTTCTTGAACCAGTTCTACTTCTTCTCCGACGACCATTTCCAACACCCTACAGTTATTGACGAAACACTCAGAAAGGTCAGTTACATCTTTTGGCAAATGGCCGTTTACTCACACACAATGCCCCTAGTCTCTGGACGAACTTCTTACAGAAAAGGTCTGCAAGTCGCTCGTAGAGCGTCTAAGTTCCCAGTACCTGGGCCAGATCGTCCAAATTCTCATCAACCTCGAGCATTTCGAAATCGCTTGTCGAGAGCTCGAGCAACTACTTATTCGGGCGCGTTCGTCGACCTCAGCAGGCGGCCCCGTCACACTCAAGGCTACAGACTCGTTCCGTGACAACAAGAAGACAGCTGAAAAGCGAATTTTCGAACTCGTCAACTCAAAGATTGACGACTTAATTGATACAGCAGAATACGAATGGTACGTCATGTTAATAAGCCTATTTAACAATACTAATTTTTTATACAGGACTGCAACAACGGTTGAAAAAGAGCCTAGCAATTATATGCAGACTCTAACACGGTACCTGTCTAACATCATGAACTCGACTTTGCTTGGTCTACCTCGCGAGATCAAGGAGCTTATCTACTTTGATGCACTGAGCCACACTGCGGAGAAAATTATGGTAAGTGGTCTTTGTTCTTCTCTTTTTGCCCTCGACTAACCGAGCCAGGCTCTCCCTCTTTCGAACGATGTAAAACACATCAACCCTAATGGCGTGGCAGCACTTGCGCAAGACGTTGACTACCTTGTACAATTTGTCAGCAGTCTAGAGAACGGCCAGATGCTTCGAGAGAACCTCGATGAGCTGTCGCAGACCATTGCCCTTCTACAGACGGACAACCAGGACGAGTTCTTCGACATATCTACACGCAACAAGAAATACGGACGTGTGGACGCCCTCCATGGACCAATGTTGCTGGAAAAGTATGTTCAATTCAGATGTTATGAAGGCTAGTCCAGACTACTGACAAGAGGCAGATTAACACCCGTTACGGCAAGCCCCGTTAAAAGCGCACCGCTTGCTGGTTTCTCATCACGATTTGGCATCGGCCGATAATGATAGCGTCACGTACTTATGATGACACCATGATAGAAGTAGGGTATAAGGAAATACAAGTCAGACAAAAAGGAGAGCAGGCCCCCTGATAAAAAAACAGGAGACAATTCTCAACTAAGTCTATCGTAACGAGCCCATAAAAAAAACGACCCTTGCCTTCGTATGTTGTCCGGCATCGGGCCTCAAAAGCCATCATAGAAAAAAACACCATTTGACTCCATAACCTTTGACACCCGTGAACCTCAGCCAAGTTTTGGTCCTGCTAAGCATACATCAATCAATAACCATGTTTCTCTCTGACCGTCGTAATCGAACGGTATAAGAAGTCGACCTCCTAGTCTCCCTTGCTGTTGCAAGAGGCCATTGATCGAATAGCTTCGAAAGTGGTTTTACTGCTCGCCGAACTCCTCATTGGGCATGGGAGCCTGTGATTCAATTAGTATGTTTAAAAGCAGCAGCACCAGACGCCAGTACTTACTTGTTGAGGCGCCATGCCGGGATAAGGGTACATATCCCCAATAGGACCGTATGGATTCATGTTCGGTGGTTGGGTCTGACCATAAGCAGCTTGAGGGTTGGGGACTGTTTGGTCGGGGTACATGTTGGGTTGGTTGCGGTAGTCTTGCTCGGGCGCAATACCATGTCCCGCCATGTATTCCGCGCCCATTGGATGAGCTGGGTTAGGCGCCTGTGCCATGGGATGCTGCCCAGGCATCTGGGCCTGACCAGCTGGCACTGGTTGAGCAGCAGCAGTCTGGGTTGTCCTTTTCGCGTGGGAAGAGGCCTCCTCACGAGGAACAATGTCGATCAGGAAGTCGAACATATCAGACTTTGCCAAGGCAGAAGCAATATCTGAGCGCTGGAGGGTTCTGCGCTTGTTTTCTTCAGCGTGAATCCATGCGCGCATCGTCAACTCGGTAATGAAGATATCGCAACCCTTAGCAAAGAGAATAGGCGCCTCGGCAGAGATCATCTTGACTTCAGGGTCGGCCTTCATAACCTTTTTGATACGGGCCAATGGGAGTTGGTGGATCTTGTAGTCGTGAGTGTCATTCTCGAGATGTGAAATGGTATGTTGCCAGTAGGTTGTCAGGATATCTTTGTACTGGCCGGTTAGACCTTGGTGGGCCTACGTTAAGGTACAATTAGCTCTCCGTGCATATGGAATCATGATGGGCCATGATGGGTTGAGCTCTGACTTACATTGGCCCAAGGTCCGGTGTACAGCTCACTGGGAGCGAAACCTTGCGACGCGAGCTAGAAAGGTATTGTCAGCACGAGAGCAAGATCAAGGCTGAAGCTATTGCGCAACAAGCATATGATATACTGCGACTAAGAAGTTCATAACGTACTTGAGCGCTGGCACCTAAGAAGCTATGGTTAGAACTCAGAAATTTTGGGACTTGGAGGGGTTGTTTTGGAAGCGCGTGAGTGAGCTGCTTGCTTACCGTAATGTCCACCTTGGCTCGGATCATAGACAGGTCTCTGTCGAGATTGTTGCGCGGCTTGGGGGTTTTGGGGGTCCATTTTGTCAAGATTTCTTTAGTGATGTTTGGGCTCCAAAAAATGAGGAAATGCCTTGCTTATAAGATGGTTGGGTTTGAGGCCTGACACCTTTAACTTGAGCTTCAGTACAGTATGTGTGGATCGCGTTGGAAGGTTGGTGATGGTGGGTGGGCATGAAAACAATGACGAATTAGGTCCCAAGAGTTAGTGGGGAAAGTGCTTCCTTATGAGCTGGGCCAAAACTGGAAGCTGCAGTCGAGACATTGGAAGGTGGCTGGGGGTGGAGGGACGGCTCAGCAAGAACAGCCACATCATCAAAGCGACCGCCACACCACCGGGCAATTCTCCACAGACTTCGCGTCTCCATAATAATTTTTTCTGCCATTCTTGAAACTATTTCTTTCGCGTCAGCCTCTCGTCCACTTCTCTTTCCTCTTCTCTTCTTTTTGGTCGACAGCAGACCATGACAGACATCTCAGATGATCAGGTCGATGAGCTGCTGCGTAAAGCTGAGCAGCGCCTGAAAAATGGCTCTGCTTCTGCTATCGCAACCACCAACTCTACTGCTATAGTCCCGGTCGCCGCTGGCGACGCTGCGACAGATGTCAAGCAGCAAAAGTCTTCCGACAGCAGCAGCAAGAAAGATGGTCTGACTGTCCGAGCACCCCCTCAACCGCAATTAGGACTCAAGGTCAAGGAAAAGGTAAGACAGAATATCCCTTCCTCACTTTCACTTGCGCATTTTATGAAGAAAATTTATCCCAATCTTTTGTGACATGGGACAGTATCCGTTTTGGATCAAATGCCCATGACAACATGATCCCTAATATCATAGTTACTCTGACTACTACCTCGCGCAAACTTTTCGTTACTTATTGCGACATACATTCTGGAGCATCTGGCTAACTAGTTTGCAATAGTCTACCGCAGGCGCCGACTGGTTCGATCTTCCGAAGACGAACATGACCCCCGAGTTCAAGCGAGAGTGGCAAGTCCTCCGCATGCGAGGCATCCTGGATCCCAAGCACCAGAAGAAGGCCCTCCGCGCGAGCGCTCCCGAGTACTCCCAAGTCGGCGAGATCATTGAGGGACCTACCGAATTCTTCAGCGCCAGATTGACGCGCAAGGAGAGAAAGGGAACTCTTCTTGAAGAAGTCACGCGGGGTCTTGATAGCCACAAGTTCACCGACAAGTACGCTGGCATCCAAAAGCAAAAGTCAAGCGGAAAGAAGGCGTTCTACAAGAAAGTAGTAGCACAGCGTCGCAAACGCCATTAAATAATAATAATAATCTTGATCAATTATGTTGTCTTCTAGTCCAGTGAATAATGTTTGTCTCAAAGTTGCAAAGATTTATGCCTGATTTGCAGCAAGACCAGCACGACACTTCGCATACCTTGCCAGTAGAAAAATGCAATCGGATACATTCTCCCGATACAATCAGTAAACTAGAAGTTGCCCATAAGCTACTCGTATGCTTTTGGCCATACTGTTACAGAGAAGATCTTGCACAACATAGCAGGCGATCACTGGACTGTGCACGACAATGGTTCAGGATGCAAACTTACGCCGCATTCGCACAGCTTATTCCAGGGTTTGTAAAGCTGGGCTGTAAAGCAAGCGCAAAACTATAGTAGAGATGTTGACTCTCAAAAACCTTCACGTTCGCTTCTCGCCAAGTTACAATATCTGGTATCTGAAGGGCAGTTTTTTATTGTAGACGCGCGCTTATAAGAGCGTCTAGTGACGAGGTGGTCCGTGCGCAGACATTGATCCGATGTTTTCTGGTTGGCGGCATCTCGAATCAATTTTCGAGCCTCATTGTTGTCGACGCCAAGGGACAGGCAAGATGATGCGCCAAAGTATTAGACCCTTGCGGGTTCTCTCAGTATGTGCAAGCAAGAATCGACAATATCCAATGCGTCCCCAAACTAATTCGTGGCCCAGAATGAAGTGTCATGGATCACCCGTCGAACACAGGCCTCTCTGTACGTCTCCCCGCCGAAATTCGCCATTCAAGAGCCAGAATCGCCGTCTCGAACGACTCGTACGAATTGTTGCTAATTAATACAGGGCCAAGCCAGGAGATCTCGTACCGAATAAGCTAGAGCCCAGCAAGGACGACCAAGAACCCCGTTATCCTCGAGCGATCGAGGCCCTGCATCTCAAGCCTCTAAAGCGAGAGGCCGAGCATGGCATCCCCTCATGCGATCTTCAGCTCCGATCTTTCAGCGTCCAGCCCCTCGAATTCTTCTCCGATTTTGCTTTAAGAGCCGCATACTACCTCGGACTCCCCGCTTACGGACCCGTCCCTCTTCCACGCATCACAGAGCGCTGGACAGTCCCACGAGACAACTTCATCTTCAAGAAGTCGCAGGAGAACTTCGAGCGAAAGACGCTACGTCGGCTTATCCAAATCCGCGACGGAAACCCCGAAACGGTGCAGCTGTGGCTTGCGTACCTCCGCAAGCACCAGTTCTATGGTGTGGGAATGAAGGCCAACATGTGGGAGTTCAGCGAACTGGGCGAGGGTAAAAAGATGGATGCTCTACCAGAGGCGGAGAAGGGTGAGATCGATTCCAAGTGGTCCCATCTCGGACAGACCAAGACTATTGGTACTATGGAGAAGGTCGAAGAGCTTCTGAACCAGAGACGGTTCCGGGAGGCTGCTGGTCTGAAGGTGCCACCCACAACGGAGGTCTAAGAGAATGATGAGAACGTGTTAAAAAAAGAGAATAAGATCCTTGTTCTCCGGTAAGAGTAGCCGCCTTCGCCGGAGTTCAGAGGCATACTACATCTGTCTTTGAGTTGTACAATAGGCCGTGTAAGGCTTTGGCTTTGTAAAATCAGAATTTTGGAATGACAAAACGTCGGCAAGATCATTTATGCTCTGGTATTCAGTACGGAGCCTTATTCAGGTTGGATTTAATGACTGCACAAGGCATGTCTTTGGTTTATTGACACGATATCGGATGACGATGGTAAATATCAACATCCTCCAACACATCGCAATTATGCCAGCCTCAACCTCGCATTCTATATAAAGCGTCGAGTATCAAAAAAGTAACACAACGAGTTTTTTGACGCTTATATTTGTTGAAGTCTGGAATCTTTTCTCGTCTCAGTACTTGTTACTCACTCCACGCGCCCCGGTAAATGCATACAAACTTCTCTTCACCTCACAACTTCGCCGTATTAGCACCGGTACCATTTACAAGGTCAATCCCCTTGGAGCCATCGTATCGAAATGCCACCAGTAAAAATACCCAACCCCAGGGTCATCTTCTCGGGCATCCAGCCTACTGGAGTGCCTCATTTGGGAAACTATGTCGGCGCTCTACGACAATGGGTTCAGCTTCAGCGCACTGAGCCAGGTGCCAAGCTCATCTATTCCATCGTAGATCTTCACGCTATTACCATGCCACAACCGCCGGAGCAATTGAGAAGGAGAAAAAGGGAGGCACTCGCTGCTTTGTTGGCGATTGGCATTGATCCTGAGAGAGCCACTTTGTTCTATCAGTCTTCAGTGAGTATGGTCTTATACTTGTTATCGACTCGGATGCTTCTGCCGATATATAAATGCTTCTGTATCACTGTTTACTGACGATATCGAGGTACCGGCTCATTCAGAACTTATGTGGATTCTCAGCTGTACAGCATCCGTTGGATATCTGTCAAGAATGACACAATGGAAGGTGTGTTATATTTATTTTTCACCAACAGCCAGGACTAACAGATACCAAGAGTAAACTCAACCTTGGTGATAAGTCTACAATAGATGATAAGCAAGCTAGTTCACGCCTCAAGCTTGGTCTTTTCTCATATCCTGTCCTCCAAGCCGCTGATATCCTCGTTCACAGGTCTGTTACTTATCTAAACGCGGCACTGATAACGTAGGCTGACCTTGCCCAGAGCAACTCATGTTCCGGTTGGCCATGACCAACAGCAGCATCTTGAATTTGCCCGCGAATGCGTGACAAACTTCAATGCAGCCTACGGAAACCATCTCGTTTCCCCTCAAACTCTGATCCGTAAGCTTCCTCGTCGTCTTCCATTACCTAATGCTTATAATATGTAGCCCCGGTTCATAGAGTGATGTCCCTCAATGACCCCACGTCGAAGATGTCCAAATCACACAAGTCTGAAAAGTCGCGCATTCTCATTACCGACTCCCCTGAAGACATCAAGGCTAAGATTGGCTCCGCAAAAACGGATTCCATACCTGGTATCACCTACGACCAGTGTGAGCGGCCGGGCATCTCGAACTTGTTGGATATCCTGAGCATCTTTGACGCCCAAAGCAGAAAGGGCGTGGAACTTGCGGAGCAATACAACGACATCAGCCCCAAGCAGCTCAAGGAGATGGTCACTGATGCCATAGTTGGTGGTCTGGACGGTATCCGGGACAGGTATCTTGAGTTGTTGAACAAAGGAGATGAGTATCTCGATTCAGTTGAGAGAATTGGTGCTCAGAAGGCGCAGAAGAGCGCTGATGACACTATGCAAATCGTTCGAGATGCTATGGGGCTTTGAGCTTACCATAATGGCAGAAACTATGTTTCCGACGAAGAACGTGTGGTAACACGGTGTATGAGTAATAGACAGAATAGGTATACTTCGACTCGAATAACGCGGGAACTCCGTCTAACCCTTTTTATATGAATCATTCCTGCTCCTATTTTTAAAGTCTATTTCATGACGCATAAGCAAAATTGGAGCCGCGTGCTGACTGCCAAAAGTCCCTGACAACCTGATTTGTGGCTCTCGCTCCTCGAAGACTGCATTAATAGCCTTAGTTTCGTGTTCAACTTTAGCATTGGGCACTCGACTTACCTGATAACTTTCTTCACAAATACTGACTTATCCTGAGGAGACAGCTTGTCGCTGGGAAAGGTTTCATGGGCAAGTCCAGCCTCAAGCCAGCTCTTAGCCATGGGATACCGTACTACAAGCTTTTTCAGGGGCTCGCTCAACTTATCAAGCTCACTCCTTGATGCATTACCCCCCAGATTCCTTGCAAGGCTCTGTGCGAGTAGAGGGCCCAGCATTTGCATGGCTTGTTGAGCGACATCGTTCAGCTCTTGGGACTCATACTTGGTACTCACAAAGGCAGACTGGTCTGAAGTTAGCTGCGAGTAAACTTGGATAAAAAGGAGTGCTTCATCTTACCCAAAATTCTGCTGCGCTTGTTTTTGGGAGTGGCTCTTTTCCGTCTAATACTTCGAGGGTAAATAGGAAGAAGAATTCAGCGGCGTTTGAAGGTTCCAAACGAAGTAAGGTAACTGGTCGTTTGTTTAAGAGACGGGTGACGAAATCGATGCCATTTTGTGAAAGTTCTGGATCTGCTTCGTGGCCTGTCGTACAGTTCAGTAACCAAGTAAAGTGCAACATATTCATACCAAGTAACTTACTGGGTAGCTGCTTCAACAGTCCGATAACCCAAAGCAGGACCGAATTGAGCATTTCCTGCTGGTTCTCCAACCCATCATGCTCTAATGAACTTACGAAAGAGCAAGCTGTCTTTACAAGTAAGCCTACTCTTGGTGTTTGAAGGCCTTGATATGTCAGATACTGCGCGACACTATGAGGTGGCAGTACAAATGGACCGGGCTCAGACTCGGAGAAGCCACTGCGCAGGACGCTGCAGATTAGCTCAACAATTTCGCCACTACCATTGAATGATTCCTGAATCTGGCTGATGATAGACATTATGGTTCCTTGTAGCTGTATGAGTTGGGGATCGACAGTTTGGCTATTAGCTTTGTCGCCTTCTAGATCAACCGAGACTTCAGACGATGCTTGAAGACCTTTGCCGATACTTGCAAGACATCGGAGTGACTTTAGTGCAGTATGGAGAGCCGGGCTCTCGTCTGGAGCGGCATATGCGCAGTAGCGGGGAGGGCCAAAACAGGGGACGGGGTTATCAGAAGGTGATTGCAACAGTTCTAGAGAGCGCTGCACATCAGTCTGGACAAACCCCAGAAGCCTTGCACATGCTGAATACTTTTGGGCTGGATCAGGCATTGCCTGTATGACGGCCGCGATTCCACCAACGACCTTTTCGCTGGCTGCACAGTCGAGTCGCTCTCCGGAAATGAGGTTCTGATACTCGTTCAAAAAGCCATGGGCTTCAGTGTGCAGAGCACCTCGGCAAGAACCGCATAGTCGTAGTATAGACTTTGCTGCTGCATTCGCCATCGCATGTTCTCCGACAAATCCAAAAATGAAGTTCAAGGCTGGATGTAGTTCCGAAATATTTCGCTCGAAATATTCTGTGTAGCGCTCAATTAGAGCAACGCAAGTTTGTCTCACTCTGGAAGGCACTTCTACTTGTCCAGATCGCAAAGTTGCAAACAAAGATGATCTAAAAACAACCGAAAGGGCGTCATCACATCTGCTATCATCGCTGGTGCAGTCAGCGAGTCCGCCAAGGCAAAAGGCTGCGGCCTCGAGCTGGAGCCATGACGATTCAGACAAAGCTTTAAGCACTAGGTCCGCGAAGGTCGCCACAAGCTGTGGGCCTACCAAAGTATAGACAGATTGAAGAAGATCGACAACATCCTTCCTGGCACTGGAGAAGCTTATTCTTTCGCTAGAGTCCCAAGACAGGAAATCCTTGGTGGGCGGGTAAACGATCTTTTGCCATGCATTTGACACAGCTTGCAGAGCGTGCGAGCGGGCTTGTGGAACCCATGTGTTGATCGACTCTGGGTCGCTATACATCGAATCAGTCATAGTTTCAGCATAAGTAAGCCAAAACTCAAGGGCTGGAACGAATATTCTGTCTTCGACGAGATCGCCCTGGGCAGCAAGCAGGCCACAAAGGTTCGACAACAGCCTCTGAGACCGGCTGTCGTCGCTTTGCATCAATCTATCAATTCTCGCTTCGCCGAATGCGAGCATGAGTTGACCAAATTGAACACAGTCAAAGTCGAAATCACCTTGGACCAATTCCTGGTACCGCCTCTGTGACCAAGGAGTATCAAAGAGTTGTGCAAGATTCTCAAAATGCGAGTCGGTCAAAAACAGCAAGCAGTTTGATAGGAGGTCGGTCATCAACTCTGCAGATACGCTGTAGAGCTCGTCGATTGTGAGTGAGGTGATAGCAGCTGTTATCAATGGTCCAATGGGCTCAGACAGTCTAGTGTCTCTCGACGACGACTTCTGAGCGAACCACACCCAGGACTATACGTGAATTAGTAACCAGTTGAACGCAGAGACGTGTGACCTACCTGTAAGCACTGGATTGCATCCTCGTGGGCAGCCCCAGTTGTTACTTGAGGCGACATGCCGCGACTCATGAGGGCCACCGCATCAGGAAGGTTCTCGAGGATGGCATCATAGACGCCAATACTATTGATACGTTAGCGGATTCCCCAAAACGGTGCGACGGGACGAACTTCTTAGGCGAATTCAGATTAATCTTGGTAACTTCATCCAGCACGTTCTTCAAAACCCAGAGGACAGGCTGCAATTGTGAAGCATTCGTACGCTGAATAAGTGAAGACGAGTCGGGGGCCTCACGAAGAGCATCTGGCTGGCATGGCTGACCCGAGACTAAACAGAGTATGAGATGATGGATGAAGCGGCTCCAAACTTGGTGGAAGTTGAGAAAAAAGGTAGCAAGGGCTGAAGCGAGCTTCCTGGCGACTAATGGTGAGGTCCCACTGCGCAGCGTATCAAGATATCTTCCTATCATGACTACCAGTAACTCAGCGGCATTTTCCGGGGTTAGAGACGAGCTGCTGGATGTCAGTGGAAATGTCAGGCTAAATCGAGGCATTGTGTGAATACCTCTCATTGTTGAGTTTTATAACGATGGTGAGCGCGCCGAAGAATCTGACTTGTTCTTCAGGTCTCGCAAGCAGGTCACGAGCAAGGCCCCAGGCCTCTGGGGAATCTTGAAGTCGTGATAAGATGGCCTGTGTTTGCTTAATGATCTCAGGGGGGTTCGGTTGGTACAGAGACAAGATGAGCTATGGACAGGTCAGCAAGCTTTCACGTCAGAGTCTCTGCCTTATGACAAGACAGATCCAGGTTGTTGTGTTAACGCACGTTCTCAACCTCCGGAATCGACATCGATATCGGGTCCTCAGCCATAGTGAAAGAGCAAATGAGAAATGCTACGGCTTTACTCTCAGGGGTACTGGCCAATGGCTCGAGGTTTTGTGTGAGCTACCAAGGGCGAGATGTGACGCTTGACAGTCCTCGAACAATGATCGGCTTAACTCTCGGGGAAGTAAAGAATAGATTACAATAATCTAGGCAAAATTCGACACTGTGGCAAACCCGTTGACCCTCAAATAGCTATCATACAGGGACGTCTCGATTTCCAAGTATCGCAAGTATGAGAGAACGGAGCCTGGTTTCACGTCGCCTGCAACTTCCTCAGGAAAATCTCTGATATGGCCTGTCTATGATGTGTCAGCAATGAGTGAAGAGATAGCTAAGGGAAAGACCATACTTGGGCAGTGGTTGTTTTGATGTCTAGTGTGGATATTCAATAACTTCTGGAAGTCTTGTCGAAATATTCCACACGACAAGATGCCGGGATTGTTGCTAGGGTATCTAATCTATTGTGCATAGATCCCTTTGGGGGCAATTTTGGTGGAAGGACAGGGCAAGAAATAGGGTATATCGAGGACTGAAGCAACCTAGTATGATCGTCCTTAGGTAGAAAATGAATCGAATCAAGCCTTGGATGGGTCGCTTGTCTAGGTTGCGGTTGATTCAGGGGCTTAAAACATGTAAGCGTGCCCGGTGAGGTATTGAAAGCTTAAGGTAAGGCCTGACCAGCCCGTTGCTGGAAGCCCAGGGTACATGTACCTGAAGTGGGGTACATGGGAAGCCTGTCACGATGATGGATGGTGACCTAAGTTTGTGTTGAATCGGACGTGGGGGTGGTTGATTGGTATGAAATAAAATAAAAGGCGCTCTCTTTTATAGGTGAGTTTAGTAGGTAGATGATATATCTTTTTTCTTTTTTTTTTTTTTTCATCAAATCTCCCACGATCGAGATGGATTGTCAATCAATAGATATGAATAATTCTTAGTTCTTTAGCCCATGTCTATAACCACTGGTTGAAGCCAAAGGCCATCCATCTCGGTCAGGCAAGCAAGCGGCTTCCTTCGGGGCAGCGGCCTTTCAAAGATCCGCTCATACAGTTTTGCCCCGCGCTACGCTATCTAGTCTAGGTAGGTAGGTAGGTGCGGGCAGTGGAAAGATGGGAAGGAAAGGTCAGAGGTCAGGCCCAGGGTTGCACAGCGGGTATGTTAGGTGTAGGTGTACAGGCATCTGTGATTGACACCCGCATTTCCTGGCCCCGGTCCCATGAGGCTTGACACTTCTTTTGATCCCATATCTCAACTCTCCATTTTTGTATGAGAATACTCTCTTTCTTGAACAAGTTTTGTTGTGATTGTTGCCTTTTGTTGTCTACATATTCACTATAACTTGAGCTATCAAGGTAAGCAGACCAGCAAACAACTCTTCACAGCCATGACTCCATCTCCAAGCCCCTCATTCTGCTCCTCATCATGATGCTTGGTTGAGATACAATCCCTCAACCTTTCGCACATTCCCTCATATAGCATGACTCTATCACTCTGTCTCTTTGACGTCTTCATCTTTCACTTCACCTCGCACACCTGTATCACCTGCTCTGTGATAGTGAAGCCATTCCATTGAACTATACTGACACCCACCTCTCAAGTCCATGGACATTTGAGCTCCTAGCTTGCTCAGCCAATTCTCTTTTACACTCAGTTCGTCACTTCCATCTCGAGGTCTGTTTGTTGCGTGCGTCTGATTGTCAATGCTCTTCCAGACCGCGACCTCGCTCCTCCGTTCAGCTCCTCGACGACTAGTCGCTGCTTCACGTTTATCATCACGCCGCAGGACCTCTTCTGAAGCCATGGCCAAGCTCGACACTACTTCCAGGCTGACTCGCCTGAGGGGTCTAATGAAGGAGCGCAATGTTCAAATCTATAGTACGATTCCAATCTGCTTGATTCACATGCCTTTAAAAGAGCATTGCTAACAACAGATCAAAGTCATTCCGTCCGAGGATAGCCACTCCTCCGAATATATCGCAGAATGCGATGCCAGGAGAGCTTACATCTCGGGGTTCACTGGCTCTGCTGGATGTGCCGTTGTCACCTTGGATTCTGCTGCCCTTGCCACTGATGGTCGTTACTTCAACCAAGCCACATCTCAACTCGACAACAACTGGACACTCCTCAAGCAAGGTCTTCAAGATGTTCCTACTTGGCAAGACTGGTCCGCCGAACAATCCTCTGGTGGGAAGAATGTGGGAGTCGACCCGACACTTATTTCTGGCTCTACAGCCAAGAATCTGACTGAAAAGATTCGGAAAAATGGCGGTGCTGGGCTGGTTCCCGTTGATGGAAATCTAGTCGATCTGGTTTGGGGTGATGAGCGTCCTGCTCGTCCTTCTGAAAAGATCATCATCCAGCCTGATGAACTGGCGGGTGAGTCTGTGTCAAACAAACTCAACAAGGTCCGACAAGAAATGGGCAAGAAGCGTTCGCCTGGTTTCCTCGTTTCCATGCTGGATGAGATTGCTTGGCTATTCAATCTGCGCGGCAACGATATCCCTTTTAATCCTGTCTTCTTTGCTTATGCCACGGTTACGCCCGATGCTGCTAAGCTTTACATAGATGACTCCAAGCTGGATGATAAGTGCCGCTCCCATCTTAGTTCAAACAAGGTCGAGGTCAAACCATACGATGCTATCTTCGAGGATTCCCAAGCGCTTCATGCCGCTGTCACCGAAAAGATCAAGACTGACGACAAAGCTCCCAAGGGAAACTTTCTCATTTCCAATAAAGGTTCATGGGCGCTCAAGCGGGCTCTCGGAGGTGACTCCTCCGTTGATGAAATCAGAAGTATCATTGGTGATGCAAAGGCCATCAAGACCGAGGCCGAACTCAAGGGCATGAGAGACTGTCATGTGAGAGACGGAGCTTCACTGATCCAATATTTTGCTTGGCTCGAAGATCAGCTGGTGAATAAGAAGGCGACCCTTGATGAGGTTCAAGCAGCCGATAAGCTTGAAGCGCTCCGCAAAGAAAAGAAGGACTTTGTTGGCCTCTCTTTCCCAACCATTTCCTCTACTGGTGCTAAGTAAGTATCACAATTAGCTTCGACTGAGACGCTCGCTGCTTATGAAGCTGCTGATCACCGCTTGTACGATGTGAATTTGCTAACTATTCACTTATAGCGCTGCGATCATTCATTACGGTCCCGAGCGTGGAAACTGTGCCACTATCGATCCCAACGCCATCTATCTTTGCGATTCTGGCGCTCAATACCGCGACGGCACTACCGACACCACTCGAACACTGCATTTTGGCACGCCAACGGATGCTGAGAGGGAAGCATACACTCTGGTTCTGAAGGGACACATCTCCCTGGATCAGGCTATCTTTCCTAAGGGCACCACCGGATTTGCACTTGATGGCTTAGCCAGGCAACATCTCTGGGTAAGTAGCTAGCAAAACTATGTCGATCGAGATACCTAATATGTATGACAGAGAAACGGACTGGATTACAGACATGGCACTGGACACGGAGTCGGATCATTCTTGAATGTTCACGAAGGTCCTATTGGCATTGGTACTCGTGTTCAGTACGCTGAAGTAGCTCTTGCTCCAGGAAACGTATTGTCAAACGAGCCTGGATATTACGAGGATGGTAAATACGGCATACGAATTGAGAACATGGTTCTCGTCAAAGAAGTTAAAACCAAGCACTCGTTTGGCGACAAACCTTTCTTGGGCTTCGAGTATGTCACTATGGTGCCATACTGCCGAAATCTGATTGACACAACACTACTCACATCGGAAGAAAAGGACTGGCTGAACACCTATAACGAGAAGGTCCTGGAGAAGACACAAGGTTACTTCGAGGGTGACGACGTGACACTGGCCTGGCTCAAGAGAGAAACGGTGCGAATCGATTAAGTAATAAACTCGGCTAGTGACGCTACAGACGTACAAAGGTAGCCATTATGAACGTCGCCAGGAACGAGGCAGTAAATAATGGCCTGTTCTTGCTCTTGTTCCAGATCGAACTCTTCTTCAATAGCTTTTCAATACCAAGAGTTCGAGGGATATCCAAGCCCCAACGAGACGCAAGCTGATTATGTGAGACTAAAGGTTGAGCGGAAAGAGGCGGATATATGACTTACATGGATGGAGAAGGCAATCACTCCTGCAAGGAACGCAAGGGTTCTTGAAAAGAGGGCGACTACAACCCCAACTCCAAATCCTGGATCCAATCGTGAGCCAATCATTCGTCTTGGGGTCATCCAGGGGAAGAAACATACCAGCGACACTTCCGCTAGAAAGCTGACGGACAGTATCTGGGGAAACATCGAAAGATCGGTTTCGTCGAGGAGGTCCAGTAGCAAGTGTGGGTGCATCACAGCGAATGACAGGTCGTGTCGCAACGAAAGCTCCCACGCAAGTCGCCGGTGCGATGCCGCGGCTCATGGCTCGGAGAGCTACTCTGGAGTTAAAAGTACGATACATTGTTCTCAGTATGGTTCGTCCTGGGCTAATTGATTCAAATTTCCAGCTGAGAAGTTAAGGAGTAAGGATGTTGACTTGAGGTAAGAAAGTAAAGGATCTCTCTAGTGTCAATTCGCCTATTACGTCAGTGACCCTGGATCTCCCCGTCATGAGCTGTCAGCCAATGGCTGATCGGCGTGGGTTAAACAAAGAAATTCCAGCTGTAAAGTCGCATAAACATGGATATATCTTGACAACAGAAGTTGAAACGAAAATTGATTGACCGCAAATTTTACATTTGCAGATCATGATCTTTGTACCAGCGCCGGCTGTCGAAAGCAGTGAAAGCCAAAAAGAAGAAGAAAATGATGAAGCAAGTAATTAACAGAAACAACAGGCCAGCAGGTATATCTTGAAGCGCCTAACGCCGCCCTTACTCCCAAACCAAATTCCCATTGATGTCAATCCAGATCCCTTTCGCTCTTTTATCTTAACCCAGCCCACCCCACATGCCGCGTATCCGTCTTGCTAGCTGGATATCCTTCTGCATAATTGTGACGCGCTTGGCGTGGATGGCGCAAAGATTGGTGTCTTCGAACAGATGAACCATGAATGCCTCGGCGGCTTCTTGTAGAGCCATGATGGCCTGACTTTGCCAGCGCAGGCCCGCGTCGGCGGGACGCATCGATAGTGCGATCTCTCGAACCTTTTGAACCGGACGTTAGTTCCTGATCGCGTGAGGAGTAGAAGCCTGAAGGACTAACAAGGCGCGCAAATGGTAGCTTTCGTAACAGAAGTTTAGTACCGCTTTGGTAATGTCGGATTTCGCGAAGAGCGACAGTGCCAGGACGGTAGCGACGCTTTGCGCGGACGGGGACCGGGTCGCCAGCTGGCGGTAATGTCAGTTCACTCGCTCATCATTGTAAGTGCAACTTCACTTTATATCGTACCTTGAACAGCACTTGGCCGTGACTGACGTCCCGCACCCGAAGCTCTCGATTTCTTAGTGGGAGGCATTGAAAGAGCGTGTTAGGACAAAGAGCAAGGAGAGTTCCAAAGCTTGAGAAGCTTTATAGCAAAAACATCAGCATGCGAAAATAAGGGTGAAGTAAGTTTCGTCTTTGAAAAAAACGCTGAAATTCGAAACAACGTAGTTAGATTGTTCGTGACACAGCTTGTAGGTGTAGAAGACAGGCAAGAGTATGGGACGCATCGCAAGGTGGGAAGGAACCACCGCGATTATGGGGAACGAGCGTTCGCGCGCGCGCGGTCCCAGCCCCGCGATTTTCATTTAATTGATATTCAGCCACACCTTTCGTGTCTAGCACGAGCCACATTTCACCTACCATTACTCTGTACCTCTACCGTTATTCCACTAGGATTCCCGACGGGCGGGACGGTGGGGGGACATACCTTAGTACCTAGCTATCGTAACGTGGCTCGTCCTATTCCGTCATCCTCAACACGATCATTGAACTTCACACTTTCACTTTATCTTAAGTCACATATTCCCGATCTTCTTTATGCCCGAAGAGATAACGACATCAAACTTGTACCCATAAAGTTCTCCTACATGAAAGACAGTGACGCTTTCTCTCTATCACACTGGCCAGATTATAATCTACTCTGCTACAGCTCCAGCATCAACATACAACAAGCTGTGTGCCTACACATTATTTTAAAAAAGCAATATCGACATTAGCGACGCCTATCATTGAACCCGCCCCAATGGATCAAGTCATGGATGGAGGTCGTTTGCCTCTTGAGGCGTGGTTCTGGGAGATGCCAACATGCACTCGCTGGTGGACAACCGCCACGATTCTGATGAGCGCCCTGGTTCAGTGCCAGATGGTGACGCCTTTCCAGTTGTTCTATAGTTTTCGGGCTGTTTTTGTAAAATCACAGGTCAGTACTTTCTTCGGAATGTTTCTCTTCCCTTTGCTCGTGATATGTCTGTGTTGGGGACATTTATGCTGACAACACCCATCATATAGTATTGGCGACTATTGACGACATTCTTATACTTCGGCCCCTTTTCACTCGATCTGTTGTTCCACGTCTACTTCCTTCAGCGATACGCACGGCTTCTCGAAGAGTCTTCGGGTCGTTCACCCGCGCATTTCTCGTGGCTACTTCTCTATTCGATGACCTGTTTAATCGCTATATCGCCACTTGTTTCCATGCCATTCCTCGGCCACCCGCTCTCCTCGACGCTCGTATACATTTGGTCGCGAAGAAACCCTGATACTAGGCTCAGTTTCATCGGCCTACTCTCTTTCACCGCTCCGTACTTGCCCTGGGTTCTGATGGGCTTTAGCCTTGTATTGCATGGCACTATCCCAAAAGACGAGATCATGGGAGTCGTTATTGGGCATGTATGGTACTTCTTCTCAGATGTCTACCCACCTCTACACAACGGATCTCGCCCTCTGGATCCTCCTACCTGGTGGAGGCGCTTGTTTGAAGCTCGCCCTCAAGTTGATGCGGATGACAGCACCAACGACAACGACATCTTGGTGGCGGAAGCAAGAGGAGCAGCGCCTCGTGATCTTTGAAATATCGAGGACGGATTGGCAACAGTCGTGTGCTTAGGAAGGCTGGTGTAAAACCAGCCTGCCCTCTCGACGAGATTTGTCTCAATTGATTTTTGGTGTTTGGCGTTGGAAGGTCAAGATTAGGAAGCATTACACAAGACACAGATGTCGGAACTGTGAACGGCGTTGGTTTTTCTAGCGTGAGAATTGAAACAGAAATTGACTTGATCTCTTGAAACCAAGGTGGCGACTCAATGTGATCTACAACCATGAGGCTCTACAAAACTGTCTCATGATATGATATGCCCTAAAGCGCTTCCCGTCTACAGCTGTCGGGCACCGGTTTTTACAAGGCCTCAGACCCTCAGTACAGTAAAGTTCAGCATAGGTTCCAATAGCCGGTCAATCTGAGGCTATGTTGGTCCTCAGAGCTGGAGCTGGAGGCTTGTGATTGTGATGTCAGTGGAACAGATCAGACCCTGACTGCAACTAACTTGGGCTTTAGTGCAGTGCTGATGTGCTGACGTCGCTCGCTAGCTTTCACCGGACATTTCATGTTCTGACCCCGCCGTCATGGATGGAACCTTTGAGATCCAGCAGTCCATATCCATAGTACATAAACAGCCTTAGACCCCGGGCAGCATTTTGCAAGCTTCAAATAAAGCTTCCACCTGCTGACACCCTGGATTTTGTGACCCTCTCTGCTCTTCCTCCTTTTGTCCTTCACACAGCCTCAACTGCGTAATTTACTTTACTGCAACAATGCGAGCTTACTTCTATGATGGCCTCCCAGTCTGTATACCCTGCTCTCGCTGCCCGACCTCTCGACTAACAAAAATTACAGGGCGACCAGCGCCTCCCCCACAACTCGGGAAAGCCTGTCAGCGTTGACGATCTTATGAATATCGGCGTTTACTATTACCATCTTCCCGAACTCGAGCAGGTCGACAACCTTGCGAAGCAGCGTGATTACAAGAACCGCGACGAGATCACCGTCTCTCCTCAGGCCATGGGCGATGTTTACGAGACAAAGGTCAAGTCTTTCTTCGCTGAGCACCTGCACGAGGACGAGGAGATTCGCTACATCCTTGGTGGGCGTGGATACTTCGATGTTCGAAGCAAGGACGACGACTGGGTCCGCGTTTTGCTCGAGAAGAACGATTTGCTTATTCTGCCTCCTGGCATTTACCACCGTTTCACCACCGATGAGAGCAACGTGAGTTTGGAGAGGCGCTTTACTTGCATTCAAGACTGACTGGTTTATAGCACGTCCATGCCATGAGACTATTCAAGGAGGACCCTAAGTGGACGCCCCTGAACCGAGGCCCCGAAGTCGACAAGAACGAGCACCGACAAGAATACGTGAAGCAATTCATCGGCGAGCCTGCCCAGTAAGAAGCCCACGTGGGAAACAAGCCGTGTCTGATTGTAGGGGCTAAGTGGCAGGCGAACAAGTACATTACCGGTCCAACTCAAGACCGACACGCAAAAA
This sequence comes from Fusarium nanum, assembly GCA_004367095.1. Classification (NCBI taxonomy): domain Eukaryota; kingdom Fungi; phylum Ascomycota; class Sordariomycetes; order Hypocreales; family Nectriaceae; genus Fusarium; species Fusarium nanum. The sequence continues at coordinate 53,177 of QGDY01000069.1, read as the reverse complement.
TAGCGCTGCTTGAAAACTCTGTGCTACGGTCGAGAGTACAACTTTGACGTGATCCAGAATCTTTTTGCGTCATTTCCAGGGTCCATTATGGCTTATAAGCATACGACCTTCGATCGATCTGCTCGAAACCGGAGAGCGAAAGCCACAGCCAAATGAGCAGTGTGAACAAGCTTGGATATCCATGGTTTGATGACATAGTTTACCTTTATTTGGAAATGAGAGTTAGCGGGAGTTTAAAGAAATCGTGTTCCATGACAATTGGATAATGTGCATCTATCTCCTGGTGTAGAATCGAAGCTGTCTCTGGATCAGACATCCGTATCTCATGATTGATCATGAGGCTAGTCGTCATGAACTGATTCATCATGGTCAGCAAGCACTGTAATCAAGCTCCTGGCATTGGCTTCTGGTCCACAGAATACCGTGAGTGGGTAACGTTATGGATGTCTAAATGCGACCGACCTGCATGAAGGTTGCTGCGATCAAGGTCTACTGCTGGTTGACTGACAAGCACTTATAGAACCAGCTCGTCATGTTTATTATACTCGTTTCGCAATTTATTGATCCAGTGATACAGACTCATGCTCTGCTTTGCCGTTTCTTATATCTTATACGTGGATGCACACCCTGTACCAGAAGACGCCACACTAACAGGGCAAGATCGAGAGAGGTTGACCGCTATTCAGTAGTTTATACGCCTTGTTATACGCACATAGGCTTCAGGTTAAGTTCCCAAGTTATATACTACCACTTTAAACGAATTTTCTGATCAAAGCCAGCACGACGTGTGTCGTCAAAATCATCGAATTTCCAGTACTGATACCCGATCCCGATACGTGACTACTATAGGTACTTAAGGTACCTACAATACAGTACCTGTAGCCGCCGGTGCAGGCATGAACCCCGCCTAAAAACACAACGAGGCCCTGGTGTTTCATTGATGGTCGATAGCTGGACCGTCTTCTTCGGAATATAAACCTTCCTCTAGCATCAGCCTGGATCAGAAATAAACCAAGACATACAGCTCAATTGTTGAGATACAGCTTCAAACTGCAACATGGATGCACGAACAGAAGTCTCAGATGCCACTGAGGCGTCAACAAGACCACGAATAGCGCAACTCCCTGCTAGTTGTGACCCTCCGCAGCCCAATGCTGCTGTGAAGCAATTGGTCTGGGTGGTATGATCTCTTCTCAACGTTCCCTCACCAGTTTCAGGATACTCATGATGTACAGATCTTTGGAGGTACAGGACAAATGGGACACAGCCTTGTCAAAAGCGCACTTACACATGGAGATTTAGTGACGTCGGTTGGTCGCGTGTTTGAGACAAGCCTTAATGTTATGGAGAATATCCATGAGAACTGCCTCGGCGCGTTGTGCGACGTTCGCGCACGCGAATCCGTTAATCGAGTCATCGAGCGCACGCTCCAACGCTTCGGCCGCATTGATATCGTCGTCAATTGCTCTGGCTACGGTGTGATTGGCGCCTGTGAGGATCAGGATGAGCACGATATACGCAATCAGTTCGAGACCAACTTCATGGGGACACTTCACATCATCCATGCTACACTGCCCTATTTTCGGAGACAGAATGCTGGCCGTTATCTCATCTTCAGCTCGACTTCTGGCGCGCTGGGTGTTCCTGGCCTGGGCCCTTATTGCGCGACTAAGTATGCTGTTGAGGGATTGATTGAGGCTATGCTCTACGAGACCGATGCTTTCAATATCAAAGCTACGCTGATCGAGCCAGGCCATGTAAGGCCTGAAGAACCCGAGATTCAAGACTCAACACTTCCAACATCCTGGGGCCATTTTCTCGTGAAGCCGCCAAGCGAAACATACGGTCATCCAACATCGCCCGCATTACACGCCCGGCGGATTGTTCAGTGGCTCGGCGACAAGTATCGACCTACAAGTGCAGTCAAATGCGCCGAACTTGTATGGCAACTCGGGCACTGCTCGTATCCCCCCCTTCGTCTTTTGCTGGGAAGCTATGCGATTGAAAGCATTCGCGATCGCATGCGGTCCGTGACTGAGGAACTAGAAGATTGGAAACACCTCAACTTCCCTGCTGGGCCAGAAGACGACAGAGAAACTGGCGAAGAGACAGCAATGCCAGATGCCCCCGAAGCTGCTTTGTAACGCACAGATGGACATCATGGGTATCGGCACATGAATTGGCCTAATTGCAGCACCACGCGCATTGGCATATTGGCTCGCTCGTACTGGGTGGAATAGCCGGGGAGCTAAATCCTTACGAGGCACAGGACACACACAGATTCTTTACGAGCTTTTCTGATGCAACCTGGACCCTGGAAAAAGATGCCGTATGAGCTATCGGCTCTGGACCGAAAAAAGGGCTGCAAACTAACGTCACTAGACCGTCCCTGTCAATATGACTAAGCCTAATATCTTGGTTGCTCCACGTCTCCCCTTGTGCCCCTCGACCTTGTGGCTTGTACTTGGCTAAATAGTCAAAGGGAGAAAAAGTATCCAACGGGGTAAAAGACTGCGGATTTGTCCAACGCGTTGTCCCTTTCTCCTTTTTTTCATTTTCTGCGACCCGCGATATTTTTGACGCAGTCTTTCTTCGCTCCATCAACCCAACGACTCCTATTACCCAATTCGACAACTGGGCCCGTTACTCCCCGTCGCAACCAGCGCTGATCCCCCGTTTCGACTCCGCGATTGTTTCGTCCGTCTTATAAGAACGATGACCGACAAGAAGAACGAAGACTACGTCGTCCGTATGGGCGACGACAATTATGACAAGAACGAGAAGCCCAGCTTTCAGCCTCGATCACCGCCTCCTATGGCATACGGCTCAAGTCCAGTCGGTGGTCTTGAACAGCTGGAAAAGAGCCCGCCCTTATCTATCTTGGCATACTGCTTGTCCTCGATCAGTATGACCGTTGTGAACAAGTATGTGGTTTCGGGCAGCTTCTGGAACCTCAACTTTTTCTACTTGACTGTTCAGGTATAGTCACTGGCGCAAACCATCTTTTAGTACAGTTTTTAACGTCGAGTTCTCGACAGGCTATTGTGTGTATTGGCACGATTACTCTATGCAAGCAGCTGGGCCTGATCAAGGTCCTCGCTCCTTTCGATGCCGACCGAGCAAGAAAATGTACGTTTGCTGCAATTCAGGACTACATTCCAACCACTAATACGAAAAAGGGTTCCCTATCTCGCTTCTTCTTGTGGGCATGATCTACACCAGCACAAAGTCGCTTCAGTTCCTCTCAGTCCCCGTTTATACGATTTTCAAGAACCTGACCATTATCGTCATCGCGTACGGTGAGGTGCTTTGGTTCGGTGGTAGCGTTACTCCTCTGGCCTTGCTCTCTTTCGGTCTTATGGTTCTGAGCTCAATCGTTGCCGCTTGGGCTGATATTCAGAGCGCTATCAATGGCGACTTTGGCACTGGAGACTCTGCTGCTGCTGTATCTACGCTCAACGCTGGTTACGCTTGGATGGGTATGAATGTCTTCTGCAGTGCAGCCTACGTACTCGGTATGCGCAAGGTTATCAAGAAGATGAACTTTAAGGATTGGGACAGTAAGTAAAACGTTGGCGGTGTGATGTTTCTAAGCTGACCTTGTGTAGCCATGTACTACAACAATCTTCTTACGATCCCTGTTCTTGTTATCTGCTCTCTCCTGACAGAGGACTGGTCAGCCTACAATTTCTCTCGCAACTTCCCTGATGACACCCGTAACAAAATCATTATCGGCATGATTTACTCTGGCCTCGCTGCTATCTTCATCTCTTACTGCTCTGCTTGGTGCATTCGCGTTACCTCCTCGACTACATATTCGATGGTAGGCGCCCTGAACAAGCTTCCTATCGCAATCAGCGGCCTGGTCTTCTTCTCGGCCCCGGTCACTTTCGGCAGTGTATCTGCCATTTTTATCGGTTTCATCAGTGGTCTCGTTTACGCCTGGTCCCGCGTGCGACAGACGATGTCATCTGGAGGCTCGTTACCTACCGTGGCACCCCCAATGAGCGCCAGTGCCAAGAGCAACCGCGATGCCAATTCTTAGATAAGATGAAACAAGACACGGGATTTCAGGGGATATACTACGCAAGGCGTCAGTGGTGCAGTTAAACAACTTCTGTACAGACACGGAGTCAGGGATTTGGTAGAGCCCAGTTCAAGGACTTGGGAATTGTAAACTTTTTAATGAGCGCGAAAAAGTGCATTGCTTCTTGAGACATAGATCAACAAAGTTAAGGGCATGAAAGTCTGCATACTGAGCGCATATACTTTGCAATGTTGTCTGTTGAATTGTGTCGAAAGATAACAGATGGATGAACCCAACCGTGGTCAAGTGTTAATGAAGATATATCCCTTTTTGTTGAGGATATGGAAAATATGCATTCTTATCAATGGTCTACAGAGCTTAACAAGTAAGATCCTCATGATCACCTTCATGGTCATGATACATATCTTGGGTAGTAGTCATGTCTGTTGGAAAGATCGACACGTGCCAATCCGATAAAGGACCCACGTGGGGCAGCGCCAGCTGAGGACGTCACTTTTTATGTCCAAGCTTTTTTGCTTCTTCTCCAAAATGTTGGGGATCTTTTTTGACATGGAAATGAAATGACGTCTCTGACTCCTTTGATCTTCTGAACCAGCTACATTAGCTCTCTGTGTGTCTCACGCCATGATATAGCGGGGGAAAACCACTACAGACCACGCACAACCCTCAATTCCTATAATACTTCTCCTTTTCCCGATATCTTCTTGGATCAATCATTGTCTAGTTTGCTCCCTTCTTGTATGGTGTATAGCACCTGATCGCCAGCAGGATGCTGTACTTCCTTCATAGGCGTGAGTTTCCAAGCTTCATCCATGGTGTAACACTTTTTGTTTTCTAACGTGTATACCCGCGCAGCTTTTGTGGCCGTAGCAAGTACCGTTGGTGCCGCCCCAGATGACCGTGAGTCTGCGATGAAAGCTCTCAGAGCTCCCTAAGCTCGTAACAGCGCTAACACCGCGTCTAGTCAAACTCGTAACATCGTTCTTGATCTCATTTCCTCTCGCGGCTCTCCTCAAAAGAATTCCCGATTCAAGACCGGAACTCAAGAACCTCTTCAGTATTGGGTACGACGGCAGCTTACTATCAATTCAATTGTTGACCCTGCTAACATGTCCGACCAAGCGTGTCCCTCTTCTACCTCGTCGGCTTGTTTGACCTTTGGGATGGCGCCCGAACCCTCATGATCAGCGCAGGCGGCACGTACTGCATCGCCAAATACCTTCGAACGAGCCCATATATGCCATGGATAGGATTCGCCTTCGTAATGGGACATATGTCCATCAGTCATATCGCTCGTCAAGCCGTCAACGATCCATCGAGCGCCGATGTTACAGGTGCTCAGATGGTACTTCTCATGAAGCTGAGCGCATTCTGCTGGAATGTCGCCGATGGACAGCTCCCAGAGGAGCACCTGTCGGATTTACAAAAGAGAAACATGCTTAAGGAGCTGCCTCCAGTGTTAGACTATGCTGGCTGGGTCCTGTTCTTTCCTGCACTCTTCGCTGGCCCATCTTTCGATTTCGTGGATTATCGCAAATGGCTTGACACGAGCCTGTTCGACGCACCGAATGTTGACCCCTCAAAGAAGCCTCCTGTCCGAAAGAAGCGAAAGATTCCTCGAAGTGGTGGTCCCGCAGCTTGGAAAGCCGCGAGCGGTATCTTCCTCATCGCCATGTTCATGGGCCTGGGTGGTTCATACTATCCCACCTTGCTCACCACCGATAGCTTCCTGAACTATGGTTTCGTCCGCCGTGTCTGGATCATGCACATGGTCAGCTTTACTGCACGACTCAAGTACTATGGCGTTTGGTACCTTACTGAGGGCTCTTGCATCCTTGCGGGGATGGGCTACAACGGCGTGGACCCTGTTACAGGCAAGGTCTTCTGGAACCGGCTGCAGAACATTGACCCGTGGGCTGTCGAGACCGCACAGAACCCACGCGGGTACCTTGGAGGATGGAACATCAACACCAGCAACTGGCTGAGGAATTATGTCTATCTGCGGGTTACGCCCCGGGGTAAGAAGCCTGGTTTCCGCGCTAGTCTAATGACTTTTGGCACCAGTGCTCTATGGCATGGATTCTACCCTGGATACTATCTCAGCTTTGTTCTCGCCAGCTTGATCCAGGACTCTGCAAAGCGTAAGTTACTTTGATTCTCTAGAGACGTGATACTAATAGTCACAGACTTTCGTCGTCATGTTCGTCCTTTCTTCCTCGATCCTATCTCAGGAAATCCTTCGCCTAAGAAGAAATACTACGACTTCGCATCTTACCTTGTCACACAACTCACATTCACATTCGCAACGGCCCCATTTCTGGTTCTCACATTCCAGGGTTCGCTACTTGCCTGGTCCCGCGTCTACTTTTATGCAGTCATCTGGACTGTTACTTCCCTGGTCTTCTTCTACGCTCCTCCAACTAAAGCCTTCCTGAAATCGCAGCTTGAGAAGCGTCAGGGCCGTGCTAGTGCCAAACTCGTGCGCTCAATCTCTACGGACAGTCTGACAGGCAAGGATCCTATTCTGGGAATTTCCAAGGATCCTGAGGATGATGTTAATGAGGCCATGAATGAGATCAGGGCAGAAATGGAGATGAGACAAAGAAAGGCCAAGGCCAACGGTGAAGCACCACATGCACACATTAAGTCGGGCTGAGGTGAGAGCCCCAAGCATTTGGATGTTGTGGGCCTGCCATTAGTGATAGGATGTTTGTTATTTTGATATCATTAACAAGCATGTCCAGTGTTGAAAGTGAGGATAGGTGTCGTTGTTTCAGCTATTGAGACTGTGATTGACAGCGGAAGCATTGGCGAATTTATAAGGAATATATCGCTATTTAAATGGGTGATAATTAGAAATCATTAGATTTATCTATATGTGTATATATTGTGTGTGCTTCTTGGTAGAGCCCGATTCAGACTCTATTAATTACAATGTATGGTATCGTGAAATGAGTGTCTATACTGACTGCCTTTCGTCTCGTCTTAATATCGGTGTTAAATCCAACCACTTAGTTGTACAAGTACATATGCAACAGAAAAGAAATGTCTCGGTGGTTGCATACCCATCATAAATGGGTAAACACCAGGAGACTATGAAAATAAGAAGCGAGGAGAAATCCTGAGTCAAGAAATCATGCTGCTTCAGAATGCCGAGACAGGAAAGGAAAAGGCAAATATCGTGTCTCGTAAAATGGTATGCTCAGAACGAAAATCGTTGGTCGTTGAAAATTTTGGATAGAATTGCATAAAGATCGTGAGTCTTGAGAAGGGCTAAAATGGTTCGAGCAAAAACAGAAACAAATCGTAATTCGTCGTCAATTGTTGAGATGCCTTGAGTCTCCATGGGAGGTTTCGGGATCAGGACCGTCCTTGTGGTCCAGGTCATCAAAACGGGATATCTTCTTTGTAAATGGTATCATTGTCCCCAGCGTTGTTTAACGCCTATCACGATGAGCGCAATGATGGCGCCAAGGATGAGCAAACCGATGATAGACATGCCTCGGTTGACCTTCCTCCACCAGATTGCACTCGTAAAAACGGCATCCTCTCTGCCGTTCACTTGGGTTCCGTCTAACTTTGACGTACTGTTGTTGCGCTCAATATCATCGGTCTCAGGAGTAGCCGCCTTGATAGGAATGAATGCGGCCAGCATCCAGGCTGGAAATACATTAGGGCTTGATCTCTATGAAATGATGTTGTGGACTTACCCAGTGGGAAGACAAACCCCACGACAAACATGGTGACCTGAGCATTACGTCGGCCAGTCAGTTCACTCCTAGATTCCCATTCTGAAGCCGGAGGCTGCCAGATGCTGATCTGAGCAGGTCGTCGATCCCGTGCCAAGTGAGGCGACCAGATGCTGGAAGTTTGCTTCTTGATATTGCGAACAACCGCCATCACGGGGTGAGCTGGCGCCGCGCTGACACCCATGGAGCCCGTAGCTGACTGTTGTCGAAATAGATCGCGAGGTCGGCGTCTGGGATTACGAATGTTGGTGGCATTGGCATCTTGGCTGGGCGATCGGCTAAGCTGAGGCTCGTGAATTTCGCTGTCATTGAAGTCAGAGTCATACATGGACTCCATGGAAGGCTGCGCGGCCAGCCATTTGCGCTCGCCACTGCCATAGTAAACCCTACAACCAGCGAGTCAGTTATAATCCATCCATTTCCTCACGTCAGGTACTTACTTGGCCCAAGCAGGAACAGCGGCGTTGAAACTGGCAGTTGATCGTAGGCTGCGGTCGGAGGCATGACTTGACAAAAACCTTCCCAATCGGGTTCGCGAAGAGCGGTGATGGAGGACTTCCAAATCAGCAAGGCCATCGCCATCTTCATCATGATCGCGAACCAAACGGATTGTGCCGGTCGCGGGATCACGGGCCGAGTTTCGGGCATAGGTTGCAGAAGGGGGTTCCAGAGAGTTGTTTCTCGAATGGGAAGGGGTATTGCCCCTGGAAGCTGAAGGACTTTCGATGTGCTCTTCAAGGCCGAAAAGTGAGGAAGTCATGCTCAGAACATGCTTGCTGTGGTCACTACCACGCCGACGGGGAACAGAAGAAAGCGAAAGAGCACGAGACGCGGGCTCACTGCTGCCACCCTCGCTTTCTGACATGACTGTTGATAATTGACCGCTCCATTGATGGGGGCGTGATTGAGGTCGGCTCTGGAGATCGTGCCACGATGGACCAGCGTGCTGGAGTACTGTCGGTGGCCCAACAAAAAGTGCACGAGTGGCCTCCTGGGTGAAAATGGTCGACAGAGAGGTTATTGATGCGGATCGAGATCGAATGGTATCACGGGATCGGCATCTGGCGAGGGCAAAGGTATCGGAAGACCTTCTTTTCCGTGGCTGTAAAGGAGCGACAACTAAGCTCTCTTGTGAGAATTCGGGCTGTACACGATGTCTGACAGCTACGATAGATGAAGAGGCCGAGTGGCTACCGTGGGTGACGAAATTGACGTTGCTGTCTTCGGTTGGTGGTCGAGTGCTGGCGTATAAGGAGGCTTCTGCTGAAGACGGATCGCCAATAAGTTCGATGTTGGAATGTATCGACGATGGTGGCAGACTACGCAAGTCGGCGACGTTGACTGGGGAGCTTTGTCCGTATGTTTTGATGTTGGTTCGTTCAGAGACAGTGGTTCTTGTTTGATCGGACGATGAAGAATGAAACGATGTCTTCTCATTAAGCCACTTAGAAGAGGGTCCTGCTTCAGGAACAGGAAGATCAACCTCAGGCAGTGTAGGGAGAGGCAACTCTGGTGGAGCATCTTGAGTTTGCGGTTGCTTTTGCTTCACGTCGGGAGTTTTGGGAACTTTGCGCAAGCCTCCGAATAACCGGTAGTTCCAGGGCGAGGAGGTGTCGGGGGTTGATGGGTCTTGTATCCGCGACGAAATAACTGGAGAACTTGGTTCACGTTCGGCAAGCGGAGTCAAAGGTGAAGCTGGTCGGCTTTGACGATCCTCGCCTATCGTGCCCTGCGTGCCTATGGATTCTCGGCCGTAAGAAGTGTTGCCGGTGGTGAAAGATGGAGGAAGCGACCAGAGAGACTCGACTCTTGAAGACATTGAAGCATTGTGATATTGTACAGAGAAGGTCTTGTCAGGGTTGACTTTGATGACCTTTTTGCGAGAGGCGGGTCTTGGTGAAGCTGAAGGTCCACGAGAAGGTGGGCGTGAAGCATAAGAGGCTTGATCATCAGCATCGGTATCATAATGGGGTGTCCAGGAAGATTGGCTGGGTTCAAAATCAGATGACGGATATCGAATTGGGCCCTTCAATGGTGACGGAGATGCCACGGTTGTTCTCGCCCGGGTCCTTTGCAAGGATGGTGATGGTGTTTCAAGCTGAGGACTGAAGGAATGCGACGGGGAGTATGTCTGACTCTGATCGAGTTCCGTATCGGTCTCAGCATTCGCATCAGCCTGAGTGATAGTCTTAGACGACGTGACAGTGCCATCTGAAGCAACCCGTGGCGGACTGTAAGGGACAAGGCGGATCCCGAGACGATTGTTCTGTGAATTGTTTTCTGAATTACTGCGCTCATGCAATGCCCGACGAGGCGGAGAGCCAGACGGTGAGACCGACATGCTCTACGCACGAGGCGACAATAACAACGGCTTTGCTTTGCAGGACATGAGAAACCCAGCAATGACTCCCAGCGATTCTTGCCCTCAATTGACAAGACAATTAACTTTGAAATCGAAATCGTAAATATCGTCGGCTGTCTGTATAGTATGTTGGATTCGGTCGGCGCCGGAGGTGGGTCAGGAACTCGGAGGCCACGGCCGGAGATCAGACGGGACGATATAAAAGAATTAAAGACCACAACAGCGCAATGGCATGAATGAAGCACCAATTGTTACAAAAACGACAGGATCAAGCAAATACCAGACAACCTAATACGAGACAAGCTGGGGTATCTGTCGATGGAGAGTCGCGAGGTGGATCGTTCGCGTTTCGGCCGACTGTGGGAGTGAAGAAAAAAAAAAAACCGACTCGATCGCGAGGATTGAGCAATTAGATCGATTACCAAAAATGGAAGATAGATCTAGAGAAAGAAAAGACGAAGAAGCAACAATTAGACTAATTAATTAGGTAAATAGTGGTACCAAAGAGTGTGTTGAATATCAATATGCTGAATGAGTGACTGGCCAGCGGCCGATTAGAGAGAGTGTATGTAGGTTGGTTGGATGGAAAAGGACGAAACGTGAGAAAGAAAGACAAGAGTTGGGATCATGGGGAAGGAAGCGACGGGCGGGTAGGCAAGGTAACTTAGCTAAAAGAGCAACAGCGGCCCTCCCCATGCGACCCGGGGCAGGCCCAGCCCAGCCCAGAAAGACCTGCACCTGCCTGGGTCGAGGTCTGAGCAAGCTGTAATGGACGGGCAATATTATGTGGGTATCTTCAAACCAGCTTCTTGCTTGCTTACAAGGTATCCGTACCGTCTTTGCGGTAATATTCACTAAGTATCCTAGGCCCGGACCAGACGAACAACGAGGGTATGGAACGATCCGAGCTCCTAGAATAAGCCTCCCCTTACAGAATCTCTCTCGTCGGGCAGGCCTGGACGAGACACCCATCAGGGACAGACAAGACAGGACAAGGCACTGGACTGAAATGGACTGGACTGTTATAATTGGACCAGTGACGTGGATTGGGCAAGCAGACGTGAACCAGTGGTTGGAAGCGCCATTGTAACAAGTCTGTAGCTAGCGGCCCTGGGATATTACCTTGCTGCAACAGGGGCTCCCCCTGCAGGCTCGGCGCGCATATGGGACCGTTGGAGCGACAGGGGGCCTGGCCTGGTCTTGTTGAACAAGACGGAGCTAACTATCAACTGGGCGACCTGAGGGAGATAGGGGAGCTCTGACAGGACAGGGCAGAACAAGACACCGCAACTCTGGTGAACCAAGACTGGCTACGATCAAGGTTTTAGAAGGTTTCTGGTGCTCAGTCGAGTGAGATCAAAGCATGACGAATCAATATGTTGAGTTCAGGAGAGGAAATCTTAGGATCTCCTGCTATATCTCGTCGTGGGCTCTGATTTGTCCTTCAAGACACCACCAACTTTGAACAACTAAACTTGGGGTTGCGTCGTTGCGGATCGGATCTGTCTGAACCGGCTGAGCTACCGGCGCTAGGGCGTAAGTTCGTCTTTGAGTGTGGCTGTGTGCTGTGTGCTGTCCAATAACCCTGTCTGTACTGTCGCAAGATGCCGATTCCTTCAATCTTGTGGAATTCAGTACATAAAGACATGAGTTTGAATGGATACATTGAGCAGGAGACAAGGCCTGGAGAAATTACTGGGGATCACCTTTGCCAAGTGGCAGATCATCAATGGGTGCTTCTTCGCTGCCGCATACTATGTATGCACAATACTACCTGAAGACATCCGTGAGAGCGACCAAGACATACTTGGGTTTCAACATATGCACATACATACATACAGGCGACAATTATTAGATTCTGGAATGTCTGATCGTTCGGTCTGATGAACGGCAGTCATCCACGTACTGTCCAGATGGCCTCCTAATTGGCCGTCTATGATGCTTCTTCCAGGCGCTTGTTTGACCTAGAGTGCTGAATTCTCTGTGCTGGCAAAGTACATCTCTCGCTTATCAAATCTGGAGATGATACAGGTACATGTATCTGTACCTGAAAGTCTGTTCCTCCACTTGTCGAGAAACAGCGCTTCTCGAAACCAAGACCTGCAGACAGATAGATCAAAACATGCAAATCCTCTCCACTCGGCCGCCTTTGGGTCCTTCAGACGCCTTCACTGACTCTGACTCTGATTTAGAGGCATCGACAGCCGTTCTTCAATAGCATCTGGCAACATAACCAGACATATAATCTTTAAGCTTTGGAGCCGCTGCAGTAACTTTGCCGCGCGCAATTTAACATTTCCTCTGCAACGTGTCGAGCTCGCGATTCCTGCTGGCGTAAGGCGCGTTTAGTAGTCTTTGTCTCACGCCATCCTGTGAGTCTTGGGTATGTAGACCGTCGATCTGCGTAATTGGGGATAAGGGGTGAGTGGTTACTGGCCCCAGAAGTTTTAGGCCGTCTTGGAGATATTCAAATGGAGTATTGGATATGTGCACTATAACAATTGCAGAGGCACAACTTCATCATTGACACATATGGACGCATGATGGTTTCAATCTTGAAGAAATCATGTCGCAACTACCGCTCCGTTCGGCTAGATACCTTATCGTTAGCTCTGATCTTCGCGACCTCTTTCAAGTCGATCATGTCGTCTTTAGGGGCCCTAACCCATCCATCACCGCCTCTTACCTGGCGGAACTCTTCGTCCCTTAGCACCAAAAACCTAACTAATGCAGGTACCGTTGTTCACTGGGATCCTCCTCTTGATTCATGACCTTGCCCTAACCAAGGGAAACATTACGGCTGAGCACAGCCGACATATGTATGCACATATGCTTGTGGGTAAGAATAAGAATAGGATATCCCCTAGTCATGCACGAGTGTCGATAGGCATTTTGATCCTTTTTTTTCCCTCTCTTCTACAAACATTATTCCTCTTCCATGATTGGACTGATGTCACTGCTTGCATTCGTGTTTCGGTCTTTATTTGTGAGACGTCTTATACCATCTCCACATCATTTCGCTTCTTTCAATAACTCTTGTACACCGCATACGATGGTGCATACAACCCCATGAAGCGATATGCAGAGTAAAATGAAGACGCGCGATGCCATGTGGATGAGAAGTGTCATTGCTATTCTTCATTAGTTTCCACCAGAAGCCTTGCATAACCTTTCTTGTTGGTCTCTAGATACCTTACCTTACCTTACAGTAGCCAGTTTCAATGGCTTAGAGGTAGGTACTAAGATACCGCGTCCTTTGGGGTCGGGTGAGATTGATTGGATAAGCAAAAAAAGCCCCGCGATAGATAGTGAACAATAGATCTTGAGAACAATAGGGAGCAAGAGCTGGGCCCTTCTCCTTCTGTGGCTAGCGACGATGGTCTCTGCTCCTTGAGAATCGATTATCTTGGTCAAGTTGGTTTCGATACCCTCCATTTTCTTTGACAAAATACTCGACTTGTGATGCCAACTTGATTTGACGTTTTTTGCCCCATTGAACTGTCCTTTTCACCCCTCAACTTCTCTGCACTCAATTTCTTACACATCCTCTTCCTATAAGACGGTCCAGATTCATCAGCAACATTTCAAAACTGAGTCTGTTTCTATAATTCTGGAGCGTTACGATGTCTATTCTGAGTTTAGATGGATTTGCACCTCCTCAGGCTGTAGCCTTGCTGGTAAGCCTCCCATGCCAGATAGCCCATCACTCACTCATTCAGTTGAGTCTTATAGAGCTCGTTGTGCTAACTCTTACTCAAGATTGTCTACTGTCTCATCTATGTAATCCCTCTCTACTTCTCAGCAGCAACCCGTCCTTCGCCTACACGGTCTAGAGATGCTCCAGAGGCTATTCGCGCACGCATCTTCGTCGTGTCGCTCTCGACGGCTCTCTGCTCTCTCATGACGCTGTATCTGCTCTCGTCCCATGGCGCTATAGCCGTTCACGAGCCATTGCATTTCATGGGCTATTGGCCTCCAGGGCTTGTCGACGCGGCTCGTGCCCTGTGGCTCACGGCCTTGCTGTTCGCAGGTCCCCTGTATGAGTCTCTCATCATCGACGGAACAGCACATCAATGGATTCGTCTCGAGCCCTTGAGAGATCTTTGGACTGACTGGCCCACCTGGAGAAACATGGTAGCGGTACGTGCACTTTGAAACAGTTTGATCTCGCTATAGAGATTCCTTTCATATTTTCCCTGTCAATCCCCTCGTCTATTGATCCCCACAGAGCCTCCTTCTCACACCGCTTGTCAAACCATGTATTTGTATTGATATTAACGATTTCGTAAGGGTCCCATCACCGAGGAATGTCTTTTCCGCTCCGCTGGAGTTCCTTTGCTGCTGCGTTCTGGAGCTAGCCTCACTGGCACTATATTCATGTCACCACTAATTTTTGGTCTGGCTCATCTTCATCACTTCTACGAGTTCCGCATCACTCATCCTCGGACTCCTCTGCCTGTCGCTATCGCACGGTCTCTTCTACAGCTTTCGTATACTTCTCTGTTTGGCGCATACGCCACCTTCTTGTTCTTGCGTACTGGTAGCTTGCTGGCTGTTGTGCTCGTACACACTTTCTGCAATTGCATGGGCCTCCCACGTCTTTGGGGCCAGCTTGACCCTTACTGGCTGCCAGAGGGTGATCCCAAGGTAGCCTCGTCTAGAAAGATCTGGACCGGAGTTTATTACGTGCTCCTTGTAGGCGGTTTGATCGCTTGGTGGCAGAACTTGTACTCTTTGACCGAGACATCCATGGCTTTGGCCGAGTTCTAAGATTGTTTGTTTACTTGGTTAATTCATGTATTATCGCACGTGGAGACTTTATGATATACCGCATGAAAAAATGAAACAAGTCTCTCACAGACCACGTCGTGGCCCTGTCCTACAGTTTGGTAAATTGCTTCGGAGATCAAGGTGGCTCTCCCTCACGTCTGTGCGTAGATGGAGCTTCTAGAGCTTCCAAAATCCCATGTTGAACAAATATTGACGTGATTGAGATCATCTGGTTCAACAGGTGACGAACCAAATCGGTGCAGTCATGCGGGGGATGCATTGAGTAGAGCTTTTATTACATCTTTATAAAGGTTAACTATACTATGAACCGGCCATTTGGAAGCCTGGAAGAGAGCCGGGCATTGAGAAGTCGCTGTCACTACCCCTCGTGCCTCGCCGTTGCCGAATTGTTCCTCGATCCCTAATCTCTGCGTCACCACGCGCCTCTTCCTGAGGATCCCGGCTAACATCCTTACTCTTGGACCGGCCGATGGGTACGCTTCCCTCGGCCAAGCCGTCATCCGGACCTCTCGTGTTCTTCTTTCTCGGCCATAGACTTGGGAGAGCAATTTCTTGGAATCGGGGCTCAACAGCTCGCTCGTCAAACCAACGGTGGAGTCTGGACTCGACAAGCTGGGCAATCTTAGGAACATCTTGCAGTCTAGAGCGACTGCCCAGAAGACTTCGAATGGAAAAATCCAATCTATAATCGTCCAAGAAGTTGAATATCATCCTCGTGGGTGTCGACTGAGACGGGTTGCTGGGAATAAATGAGATCGAAAGAGTACCACTGAACCTGACCACGGAAACGGCCAATGCAACAGGTAAGACAGCCGATAGCTTCTTCGGGTAGTTGAGAAGAAGTTTCGTCTCCACGGCCAAAGTTAGCATGTCACTGAGATCAACGTCCATCCGCGCTTGTAGTCGAGTGCCATCTCTTGCTGCCTTGTCGGGGTCAAACTTCTTTCCGTGGCCGAGGCTCACTCCATCTTCATCAACGGGAATGATCCGGCAGTTACTCAGAATGGGGAAGTCTTCACCAAGACTCAACTCCGTAACCCTGATCTCGTCGACAAAATCCGGCCTCGATCCTCCATTCAGAGCTTTACTCAAGGAATCAAGAATAGCATCATCATGCTGTGCATCACTGCGAAACTGCGCGATGGTTTGTCCAATGAGAACATTGAACCAGTCCAGACTCTCGGGCTGATGACTGTCGACATTGTAGTATGTCTTGCTGAGAATAGATCCAATGGTGAGTGCGGGAGGGTTTCTAAGAACGGTAGACTTCTTGCGGTTGAGCTCCCTTTCTTGACGGTTTGCGGGGCTTCGCAGACTCAGCAAGGAGCGTTTGTGAGCAAGAGTCCGTGACCGCCTCTCGGTAGCTCGTAGGGAAGCTGTGACGTCTGGCGAAGGAGGATCTCCGAAGATGAAGAATTTTATGAAGGCGGCCAAGACCAGGACAACTGACAGCTGGCCTACAATAAGACCCTGGGTAAAAGACAGACTATTCATACCACCAGGTCAGATCTGGCCAACGATACTGATGAAGCAGTATTTTGTTCACTTACGTTGGTTCCGTCGTTTGTGGGCAGGTATCACCAGCCATGATGGCAGATCTGTATGGGACTGCCGCCGGAAAGGATTTGCGTTCTCTTCTGAAGTCTTAAGCCTTGTAGTTTGAGTCGATTACTCAGGCAAAAGTTAGCAGCATATCGACATTTTCTAGCCAATCTTGCTGGTTGATGTCACTGAACATAGTAGCTTTCTCATGATGAGGGCAATGGTGGTTGGAAGTGGGTCCACTCCAGAAGCTGTGCTGTAACTTAGCTTTCGTGTTATGTAATCACACTTGACGTCGATCTCAGAGGTGTCCTCCCTTGTTAGCCTAGATAATTAGTAGTCTACCTGGGTGAAGTGAGAAGAGCAAGCATCAACGAGAACAGCTTTGAATCACGGATTTAACTGTCTAATATCATCGCCCTCATATGACTCATCTGCACCTGGGGTTTTGCCACAAATCTGCATAAATACGACCAAACTATAGCGCATTACGCGGCCTCAGCGAGCCGCACCAACTATCACCATGGACGTCGCCCAGGCGGTCTCAGGATACATCAATAAGGTGGTCGCGACGAGCGATACGTCGTCCGCCCGGATGAAAATTCTCCTACTTGATAGGGAGACTGTTCACATCGTGTCAACTGCCGTCACCCAGTCAGCTCTCCTCAACCATGAGGTTTATCTTATCGACCGCCTAGACAATGCATCTCGTGAGAAGATGCGACACTTGCGATGCCTCTCCTTTGTCCGGCCATCGCCTGAATCAATCCAGCTACTCATAGATGAATTGAGGGATCCCAAATATGGCGAATATCATTTGTACTTCACAAATGTAGTCAAGAAGTCATCTTTGGAACGCTTGGCTGAGGCAGATGATCATGAGGTGGTCAAGCTGGTGCAAGAGCACTTTGCCGACTACACAGTCATCAACCCGGACCTCTTCTCATTCGGCTTCACTCTACCACAACAGCGCATATGGGCCGGGAACCCAGACACTTGGAATTCTGACTCGCTCCAGCGGTGCGCCCAAGGCCTCATCGCCGTACTGCTGTCGCTCAAGAAGAAGCCATTAATTAGATACCAGAAGACGAGTCCGCTAGCCAAGAAGCTTGCATCAGAGGTCCGGTATCTTATGACACAAGAAGACTCATTATTCGATTTCCGAAAAGTCGATACCCCTCCCATTTTGCTCGTCTTGGACCGTCGCGAAGACCCAGTGACACCGCTGCTCACACAATGGACATACCAGGCTATGGTCCACCACCTCTTAGGTATTCAGAACGGACGCGTCGATCTGAGTGATGTTCCGGATATCAGCCCAGAGCAGAAGGAGATCGTTCTATCGCAGGACCAGGACCCGTTCTTCAAGAAAAACATGTTCCTGAACTTTGGTGATCTTGGAGGTAACATCAAAGAATATGTTGGGCAGTTTCAGTCCAAAACGAAGAACAATGAGAATATCGAGTCAATATCCGACATGAAGCGGTTTATCGAGGAATACCCAGAGTTTCGAAAACTCTCTGGCAATGTCAGCAAGCACGTTACTTTAGTGTCAGAGCTCAGCAGACGCGTGGCAGCCGATAATCTGCTCGAAGTCAGCGAGTTGGAACAAAGCCTGGCGTGCAATGATAATCATGGAACTGATGTTAAGGTGCGATCCTTTTTATAAGTAATTTGGCCACATACTGACCCATTTGTAGAATATCCAGCGACTTATCCAGTCGCCAAACGTCACGCCGGAGAGCAAAGTAGGCCTCGTTGCTTTATACGCTCTTCGTTATCACAAGCACCCGTCAAACGCCCTGGCCATGCTTACTGATCTTCTCGTTGCTGCTGGAAACGTGTCCCCGCGAGATGCAGACATGGTCAGCAAGTTGACAACATTTCACACATCTCTCCAAGCGTCACAGTCTCAGGGTGGAATTTCGGAGATCTTCGAATCGGCTGGCATTTTCTCTGCTACTTCAAACCGCTTCAAAGGCCTTAAGGGCGTGGAGAATGTTTATACGCAGCACAGTCCACTTCTTGAAACTACTCTGCAGAATTTGATCAAGGGGCGACTCAAGGATCAACAATATCCTTTCGTTGAGGGCGGCGGCTCTACCAAGGATAAACCACAGGATATCATCGTGTTCATTGCTGGCGGTGCAACTTACGAGGAGGCCAAGATGATTGCGGAACTGAATGCGTCAAGTCCAGGCGTTCGTGTTGTTCTGGGTGGTACCACGATCCACAACTCAGCGACGTTCCTAGAGGAGGTGGACGATGCTGTTGGTTCATGGCCTGAGAGCCGAGGTAGAAGGTAAAGACACTAGTCAGATGTGACACATGTTTATTTTAGCGTTTATGTTTTCAGAAATCTTATAATGGACGATACCAGTCTCAATCAACTACTGGTTGTGCAGCTACTCTCGAACAATGACTCTTGAGTGCCTAGTATCTGTGCAATCACATGGCGTAGCATTGACCGTAGCATCTATGGTGTTGTGCAGTTACCATATCCTATGTAGAAGTCGTATTTGTGGTTACGGTTTGTAGGCAGTTACCCGTTGAACTACCTCCTTTCTTTTAATGGGCTGCGCTTAGTCTTAACCCCTTGGTATCAATATCATAGCATCTTTTGCGCCCATCAGGCATCTTCGGGCTCATGGAGCTTCCATTGTCTCCTCTAACACATTGCGAGTAGGCTTCCGTCGAACGTATGCCAGCAGACGTAAGCTACCCGACGGAGTCACACCCTCGACACGCCTGGCCTGCGCCAGATTCTCCGGCTTCGCTACCCTAAGCGCTTCCTTCTCTGACAAAGCAAGGCCTGGGATCCTGTCATAGTCAAGATCGAGAGGGATGCGTACGCGCTCGTCGTTCGTGAACTGTTTCCGTTCCACTTCAGCGATCTTGATGTATGGCGCATAAAATGCCTCGATTGCGACACGGTTTCGTATACGTGGTGAATAGTCCATGATACTTGGTATGACTGATGCAAGCTGCTCGAGCTCGATACGTGTGTTCGTGCTTGAGAGACGGAGCATGTCGATGCCATCGCGGCGGGTCGTGTTACGTTTTACATGAAAGCCCTTTTCGATCCATTCCGTTGGGCTCAAAGACACCGACTGCAACACTTTCGTAAGATCATCGATTTGTTGTCGCTCATTTCTATAGCTATTCCAGCGCTGTTCGGATATAGCGCCCCATTCATGGCCCTTGGCTGTCAATCGGAAATCGGCATTGTCAGCACGTGCTGCCATGCGGAATTCACTACGTGAGGTGAACATTCGGTAAGGCTCCGTGACGCCTTTGGTTATAAGATCATCCACCATAATCCCGATATATCCATCACTTCGTTTGAGTGAGACCCCTGGAAGATGCTGGGCTGAGCGGCCTGCGTTAATGCCTGCGAGGATACCTTGGCCAGCTGCCTCTTCATATCCAGTTGTTCCATTTATCTGTCCCGCGAGGTACAGCCCACTGATTGCCTTTGTTTCTAAAGTTGACTTCAGCCCTCGGGGGTCAATATAGTCATATTCGACGCCGTACCCAGGCTGAAGCATCTTTGAGTTCTCGAGACCTGGTATCGTGCGCAAAACCTGTTCCTGGGCCTCAGCAGGAATGGTCATGGACAGACCATTCGGATAAATGACCCCGCTATCAAAGCCCTCAGGTTCGAGCCACACGATATGTCGTGTCTTGTCGGCAAAGCGAATGACCTTCGATTCTAATGAAGGACAGTAGCGTGGACCTCTGACTGTCTCTCGGATATGAATCGTCTTATCAAGATTGTCGCGTACGATGTCGTGTGTCTTCTCGTTTGTATACGTCACGCTGCAAGTGAGCTGTTCTTGCACCGCTACTGTATCGTTGAGGTAACTAAAGGGTGATGGTGGGTCATCGCCATATTGCCTTTCCAGAACATTGTAGTTGATGCTCTCCCGCTCGATTCGAGGAGGTGTTCCCGTCTTCAGTCGTCCTAGCTGGAAGCCTGCATCGCGTAACGATTTGCTCAGACCAAACGTCGCTGCCTCACCAAGCCGACCGGCAGGGTACGCATTGAGGCCGATATGGATCTCACCACCGAGGAATGTTCCGGTTGTTATGATGACCTTGCTCGTTGGGAGAATCTGGCCTGACTCAAGACGTACTCCAGCAATACGACTTGAAGCCCCGTCCATGGCATCCTGTGGTGTAAGGACAATATCCGACACGCTGTCGAGTACGATCGATAGGTTCGGGTACGAAGTGAGTTCGGCCTGCATGTGTTTCTTGTAGAGATCGCGATCGATTTGCGCCCGTGGACCCTATTCCGTACACGATTAGCCATCGACATCCATCTACAGCCACCAAGTCGAGCTGACATACCCAAACAGCTGCACCCTTTCGTCTATTCAATGTGTGGAACTGTACACCGGACTTGTCGATGATCCTGCCAGCCAGTCCATCAAGCGCATCGATTTCACGAATGATTGTACCTTTACCGATACCGCCGAAACTCGGATTGCAGGAACATGTTCCCAAATTATCAATCTTCGGAGTGACCAAGGCCGTTCGTGCTCCAGCTCTCGCAGCGGCAGCACATGCCTCGGCGCCAGCATGACCACCTCCGATTACCACGACATCATAAGGCCTATGGCAGCATGTTAGCAATAGTCTCCAACAGATGCCATGGTAAGGAATTAAGGCCATGTGAAATCAAGCTGACTCACTTTGAATCGTTAGAGACTGTCGCGAGGCATCGTCGCCTTGTAACTGACCAGTGGTGCCGTAAAATGGCTGGCCTGGGTCTTAGCAATGAACGCATTTCATGTCGTTGAAGTCGTAAAATTTGCCTCCATGATGGATGGCCAATGTTTGAATTTCCTTATGCTGGATTGGACCCCAGAAAGGAAGTAGACTTGCGCTAAACTAACGGGCCAGTAAAAAGTTTGCAATGGAACACAGAGGCTACAGGGATCATGTATAGCGATTCGACTACCATCAACAATTACTTTGAAAACCAAAAAACAACATCAGTACAGAGTACAGAGTACAGAGTACAGAGCACAGAGAAGATGTTGGTTAATTACAGATTATACATGATAACTAGCATTATGGTTTTTTTTTTCCTTAAAAATATCAGATATTACCACGTTTCAAAGCTCAAATATACTCCTCTGCCATACCTTATTGAGGAGTGAGTCTTGAGAGAGTTCGCTACCCTATATCGACATCCGATTACTCCCATTGATGGTAGTATATTTCGAAGTCCATGTAACTGGTTCTGCAAGATTCTGTCGACGTAGGAATTGAGGAGCGCAATGCACAATGAGTCGCAGTCCTCTTTGTTGAGATCTATGGAAGCCTTCTGACCATTTGCTGTTAAAGCCTATTCCTCTTCGTAGAGTTTGTGCACTGGTAACGAAATTGTCCTCATGGCAGCTGCCTTGTGGAAGGCGCTGGAAATGACCGAGTCGGCCGTCGCCCTCGGCAGCCACTGTCAACGCCTGCACCACCTGACAGATCCATTATCAAAGGGACGTGTCCGAACACAACCCGACTGGGACCCGCCTGGTTACGTCTTGAGATAGGTGGACGTATCCTGCAACGCCACGGTTTCTATGCGGGAAAGGTACTTCAAGGTTCAAAGGCGCTGCCTATGTGTAAGTCGCATCATTCATGGAATAATCAATTAGAAAAGCCATGGCTGTAGGGAAACGTCATCATCTTTCCTCAAATCATTAGACCGTGAACAGGCAAGCAGCGGGGAACAAGGTACTCGGGATACAATGAGCATTGCACTGACGGTGGAGGTATGGATCGCCTTGGACAACATTGCAGCTAGTGTAACCTGGGGCTGATGTCCATTTCGCTCCAGGCCTTCTTAGGTAGGTAGATCTTAGGCGCGCTGGTCAAACATCATCAGAAAGAATGACGCGACCCCACGTGATCCCGCGCTGTGTTTGTCTTAGAGACAGGGATTAGTTGACAGGGATAACTGACTTAAGACGACTGACTGGTCTTAACTTAACGACATCCAAGAAACAACCGTGAACCTTTCAGAAATAGAAAAAAATCACTTTCATAACCGTCGCCCGAAACTCAGTCGATCTGGCCGAAATCTTGCCCTGAAAACCGCTGGCGCCAAAACACCAAAAATGGCCGGGTCTCGCCAAGATCCCCTCGAATTGGGGAGTGATATGGACGAAGACGAGGCGTTGAGCTATGCAATCGCCCTTTCACTTCAGGAACAAGAGGTCCAAGACAAGCAGAGTTCGCAGATCCCGAGCGCCTCAACCTCAACATCCCGCCGGAACGGGGATGGTTCGGGCGGGGCTGGCCTCGGTTTGTTGTCGTTCGATCGCAAGAAGATGGAAGAGGAAAGGCTGCAGAGGTTAGCCAAGCGGCGCCGCTCCCCTACTGAGGACGAAGATGTTGTAGAGGTTCCTCCGCCAAAGAGAATGACACCATGTTCTGAACCACCCCGGACTGTAGCTGGATCTCTGGCGCCAATCCTGCTGCCATACCCAAAAGGCACCATCAAAAGAACATGGGCGAAAGGATATCCTCGGACGTCAGAAGATATCAAGATCGAGGAGATCTTTCAGAAGGACAAACTAGAGCTTGCTCTACTGAGCTCGTACCAGTGGGATGATGAATGGCTCGTATCCAAACTGGATTTGAGAAGGACCAAGTTACTCCTCCTGGCGTTTGCTGACAGTGAGGCCCAGGTGTGTGTCAATCACTAAACCTGACTCGTTCGGGATATCCCTCGCTAAAGTCCTCGAATTGGACAAGACCCAGAGAAGCTGACGAAACCTGCCACAGAAATCAGAGATGCAATCGAATGCGCCACCGGGCATCAAGTTCGTCTTTCCAGCAATGAACGGGCCTGGGGCGATGCATTCCAAGCTGCAGCTGCTAAAGTACCCCGACTATCTTCGAGTTGTGGTCCCAACAGCCAATCTAGTCCCTTATGACTGGGGTGAGACTGGCGTCATGGAGAACGTTGGTCGTCGAACCGAGGCGCTTTAGATGGCGCTGAAGACGAGAACTCGCTAATGTTTTGTGCAGATGGTCTTCCTGATTGACCTTCCTCGACTAAAGAACTCCTCGATTCATCGGCCAACCGCCTTCAGCACCGAGCTCGGCCGATTCCTGTCAGCAACTGGCGTTGGCGAGAACATGGTGAGTAGCCTCACAAACTACGACTTCTCGCAAACGAAGCACCTTGGCTTCGTGTATACCATGTAAGATTCTGGCCTGCTGATCATATTCGGACCCGCAGTTGCGAAGGAATTTGCTGATATCGAAATCTAGCCCGGGTGGACATCAAGGAGAATCGTTGAAGCGAATAGGTAGTGAACATACATGTACTTGATGATTTTCATGGAATCATAGCTCACGTCGTACAGGATACAGCGGGCTGGGCACCAGCGTGGCTTCCCTCGGACTAGCCACCGACGACCCAATCGAGGTCGACTTCGTTGTGGGTGCCATTAAAGCCGCATGCCAGTCTAGAGAGCACTGATTCTGACCATAGGGAAACCATTACTCCAGTGCGCCTCTCTCGGATCTCTCAACTACGACCTGGTAGGCGCAATTTACAATGCATGTCAAGGTAAGGAGATCGATACTGTGCAACCACCTCTGGCAGTCAACCCCACATATGTTACTAGATTCTGATGATGTGGTCTGACAAGTGATGATTTACAGGAGACGATGGTCTGGCCGAGTACAAGTCGAGAATGGGTCGAACAGGCAAAAACAAGGCGTCGAATCCATGGCAAGACAAGCTAAAGGACCGTTTCCGAATATATTTTCCGACCGACGAGACAGTTGGCAGGAGTCGAGGTGGGCGCAATGTAAGTGTGCAGCGTTGTCCCAGTCTCTGTAAATTGCAGATCTCGAATAACTGGGGAATCCTCACATGCGAAAAATCAAGCAAAAGAAATGTACTAGTCAACGCTAACCTCTGAGGGCGCTGATGCAGGCTGCGGGCACCATCTGTGTACAGCCCAAGTGGTGGCGCTCGCCAACCTTCCCCACCGAGCTTGTGCGGGACTGTGTTAACACCAGAGATGGGCTTTTGATGCACAGCAAGATGATCTTGGTATCCCAGACGGAAGCGGGAAGTCAAAGTCAATTGCAGACGCGTCCGCAAACGCGATGGGATCCGCGGGGACGCGAACAGGTGCCGGCTCGCACCCCCGCGGAGCCGAAAGCGGCAAGTATGTCTCTTGGCTGGGTTTACATTGGCAGCGCAAATCTGTCAGAGAGCGCATGGTGAGTGAGAACCTAACTATGAACCAACCCACTGTCTGTGAACTGGCCCCCTGCCCATCCCACCTCATCCTGTAAGACATGGGGAGACTTGAGACAACAAGGCAAGAAGCGAGCATCAACGGTCGATGCAATGGTGCGGTTGCGTATCCGTAGTGCCAAATTAGCTGCCTCTTAAGGATGTTTTGAGAAGCACTGGCACGAAACGGTGACGATCATATGAATCTAATGCTGACGGTTGCGGGTGTTATGCACCAAACAGGGGCCGAATTGTCAAGGACCGAGCGACAGGACAGCCCAAGATGAGTTGTCGCAATTGGGAGAGCGGCGTTGTAGTGCGAGTTGGCAACCGCAAAAGCAGTAGCACTGTCTCCAGCAGCTTCAGTGAGGGCGCCAGCGCCAGTATTAAGGTCAAGGCGGCGGCAGAGACTCAGGCACGGCCATCAGCGCAGGCGGGGAAGACATTGAGGGAGCCGGACAAGGGATGTGATACGAGTCAACAAGATCATCACGTCAAGAAGCATGAACAGAAACAGCAACAGAATGATAATGTCGCGAACACAGACGTTGACATGGAAATGGTATTCGAGGGCACAGTCCCAATACCAATGCGACAGCCAGGACGACGCTACCGCGAGGATGAAGAGCCATGGTTTTACAGTATGCAGGGCTGACGGGGGAGCGCGCGCTGTCACATTGCGCACGTGTAGGACTTTTGGGGGTTAGAGAATGGTCGAGAATGAGAAAAGAAGATGATAATGCTAAGAACGGCAGTTGTTGGCGATGACCCTGTCTCGCCTGTTGAAGATCTAATTATGATGTTGTCTTGATGAGTCGTTAACAGCAGTAGTAGGTGTGATTGTTGTTGGCCTCTGCGTATCTGCACAGCACAGATCCAGGTTTCGGGATCAGTTGAGGACATGTGAATGGCTCGTAAGCGATGGTCCATGCAAGGCGTAGTATTGGTATCCGTAGAGTAGTATTACTAGGAGAAGAAGACATACGTAATTGGAAGATAGTATCGGTGTTGATGGGATAGGTAGAGATGGGATGCGATGTGGTTGATGGATACAATTCCAAGTTGGGAGTTGTATGTTGGATCCGTACGGGCGGCGGAGGGTTCCAATTACCCAGCCTACCTATAATTTCAGGGCATCCAACAGCCGTGAGCAGGGGGTGGTTTTGGGGTTTGGGGGACTAGACGGGGAATCCGTTTGCAAAGATAGCTCGGTACTTGGCGGGCTGACAGTAAACCCATGCGCAGGGCATGCAGGATGGTCTTAGCTATGACACACGATTACAAAAGCCAATGGGAGAATCCCACCCAATGAGAAGCTGAAGTGCCGCCTTGTCGGCTCTCCCACTTGCCCACTTTGGTCCTGGGCAAGCAAGAGCAGGGGTGTAGGATGGATTAAGCCAATCACGGAACAAGGCAGAGATGGCCTGCAGGACGGCAGGTGCATCATCA
This sequence comes from Fusarium nanum, assembly GCA_004367095.1. Classification (NCBI taxonomy): domain Eukaryota; kingdom Fungi; phylum Ascomycota; class Sordariomycetes; order Hypocreales; family Nectriaceae; genus Fusarium; species Fusarium nanum. The sequence goes on along the minus strand of QGDY01000069.1, from coordinate 26,967 downwards.
AATCACCATGAAGAAAAAGTTACTTGGATAAAGGAACATGTGGAGAAGACTACAGGTACCTTAGTACCTACTTGAGCACTAACAGTGTCGCAGTCCCACGAAAGACAGGCACCAAAGCCAATGCCGGAGGTCGCTGCATACCATGTCCATGCCCATGTCCTTGGCCATGTTCGTTTTCATCATTCAAAGATTTTCTTTCTTTCCTTTCCTTCCCTAGGCCTAAATTATCCGTACTTCTTTCTCTTTCCCCTCTAAGCACAGGGCATCCATACCTTGCAGTGTTGCGGTTTCGACTTTCTCCTCACAAGGCAAGGCAGGGCAAGGCGCAGGCGCAGGGTTCTTACCCAGGACAGGTAGGGCAGGGACTTAATTAACAAGTGCCTTAATAAACTGGGCTGAGCTGGCTGTCGGTCCGGGGACAGACATCCATACATGACTTTGGAATCAATCCATCATCCCAGCACATAGGTACGCATACATTGAACCCATAGGGCAATCAATCTGTTTGACTTTGACTTTGTAGATGCCCGTTAGTAGTCTTGGGGTTCCCGCGTAGGTTTCAACGTTAGTGAACCCTCGACCAGGATACGTACCGCATCGCAGAACTCAATTGACGCGCGGCAGGATGAGGCACTCTACTGTACCGGAAGCCTGAAAGTGAGCTAAGGCGAGGCGAGGCGAGATGAGACGAGCCCATCGAGACAGAAAAGACTAGAGTAACCAGAGGCAGGGATCAGCAAGACACCACCAACTCCAAGAACACGATCAAGGAGAAAATATGAAATCACTGGCCTAACTAAGTGCTGCAACTAAATTAATTCGCTGTCAGTCAATGCACCACCTGCGGGCTACGGCATGTTCCTGTGTATGTAGACAGGAAGTAGTTACATGCTATGGCCGTTTTTAGATGGGAAAAGTTGGAGCCCAAGCCCAAGTTCAAGTCCAAGCTTGCAACGGGGAAATCGGAGGGACCTTTGTCCAAGACCAACCAACACCCCTTCTTCCCTATTTTTTTTTTTTTTTACAGTAGCTGCACTGACACTTACTGGTCTTTGCTTTTTTCCCTCTCTTCTTCTTGTTCTTTACGTACCTAATGCATGTAGATCGATTCTACAGCACAGAGACCCTAAACCAAACTAAAACATGGAGCAAGCGAGCGACATGCAGTTTTGAGTCTACGTCTGACCGTTCTGTGCCGTAATTGCCTTGATATCATTCGTACACAGGTACGGAGCATGGCCGCTATGGATGGATGGGTGGTACAGTACCTTTGGTGCCTGTACAACATCCAAGGCGTGTAAGACGGGAGACCCTTAAATGATCTTCACTAAGGTTTGGACATTGAGGGGGGTGCTTGGCTGGAGTGAAGTCAACCAAGGTGAATTGAATTTGATTGAATCGAATCAAACCGAGTGAGTGAAGTTGTCTCAGGCATGGCACGTGCTTGAGAATTGATGCCGTCCGTACCCAAGTTATCTTACGAAGCTGCAAACGCAACCTCACTAACCACTTGTCGCGCGCACGCACCAACCATTGACCCATTTCCTTGTCTCGTCTCGTCTTTTTTTAATTCTGGATCATCATCAGGCTAGTAACGTAAACTAGTAACGTCGAGTCCAGTAGAGGCTAGTATGGACTGTACTGCAACGATATCGGTAATGTATTACCACCACAGTAATGTACGCAGATGGCATGGAACTTGGATCGTGCGGTACGGGTACACGGAAAATTGAGACGGAAGGCATTGAAATGAAGTGCCTCCTATACGTACCCGAAAATAAAGGGAGAGAGGGAGAGATGGAGAGAAGAACGCTTGTGTGGGAGTTAGCCTGTGTTTCTGCATGTATTCTCACCTCTGACGCTTGTCTGACTCTATTTTTGCTGTAGATGGATGCAACAAAACCGACGTTGTGCAGAAACACGAATGCCGGAAACAAGAAGGAGAGTGCAATCGTAATCTCGCAACCCGGTTACAGCAGAACAGAGCAACAATAAGAAGAGTACCCTGCAATGTACGTTAACGTAATGTACAGTAGTGCTGTAAACTAACCCGAGACAGCGTTGCCGTCGGGGGCTTGGTGCCGGCGTCGGAAGTTTCGGCCGTCTCCGGGGTTCCGGACGGGGAGGGGTTTCTCCTGTCTTGATTGATGAGGGTGATAAGTTGACTGACTGTTAACAAGACTTGGACTTGGATTTCAAGCCATGACCATGAATGGCCATGAACCATGACATGCACCATACCCAAGATAGTTAATAAATCCCATGAGATCCCATCCCGTACCATCCCGTACCATACCATGTAGGTTGGATAGGTAGGGCATAGCCATGATACCTATGCCCAGACTAGCCATAGCGGAATTTTTTTACCCTCTTGACGTGCGACGCAGCGCTGCGCAATACAATGCAATGTAGAAATGGCATTTTCCCTCTCAATTGCAGTAGCAGTCAGTACGCACTCACGGTAAGGGGCGGTACTAACATTAACGCGACATGTTAGGAATGAAGGTGGATTCGTGGCGTTCAGGGACCCCCAGCAGAGAATCGGCCAAATGTTGACAGAAGTCGAGTAGGGAAGTGATGTGATTTGTGGTGGTAGTGGTGGTGCTTTGGCCTTCTTTCTCTCTCATTCTTGTGGATATCAGAACATCCAATATCAGAAAATAATGGAGGGGTTGAGATGTCCTGAAAGAGAAGCATCCAATGACAGGGACTTGTTTTTCGGCAGTTGCGAAGAGTCGCCGAAGAAAGGCATTATTCCGACCGAGTCTTCAGTTGAAAACAAATCAAATGAGACCTATCACCTACATACTTGACCCTTATCGAGATAGACGACAATAACTGTGATGGCATATTCTCATCAAAGAACGGCATGGTGCGTCACTGTTGCATGAGGAGACTCGAGAGAGGAGAAGGGCGTGTTGGGAGCTAGCCGCAGGGTGTGTGATGATAAAAGTGGGTCTTGCTTCCTCGTCCCCCAGGCCCAGGGACAAGGAGCAAGAAGAGAGAGCAGAGCAGAGCAACGAGAGTGGGAGAAAGAGAGAAAGAGAGAGGGGTGCCAGCTACGATACAATAGATGCAATGATGACAATCTTGTTTAGTACGATACAAGGAGGGAGAGTAATTATCCAAGGAATTGATTTCAGTACAATATCTTTAATCAAGGTACCGGGCAGAAGGTGGGTTCTAAGTTCTCGCCAGCTCCCGACAGCTTGGAGACTACAGACAGGGTTCGATCTTTTGATCTAGACGGTAGACTTAGAGAGTTTCTTTTAATTGAAAAAATGAAAAAAGGTTTGATCCCCAGAGATATTGAATTCTTCTAGAGTGAGACAGAAGACAAGAAGACAACCATTCCCAGATTTCAGGTACGGATCATACGGTATCCTAAGACAACCAATTGATCCGTCAAGTCCATTTTCTTTGCATTCAACAACATCATCATTCTCTCTTTCCTGCCTTCTTCTCCTCTCGGCCGTAAGCCACCACAACCACAACCACACAAACACACCACCCTCATCAGCAGTAGTAGGCGTATGAGTAGTAGTAGCATCATTTATGGGACGTGCTTGGACTTGCCATGCCCCTTTCGAGTTTGAGGAGAGGAGGGGGTGGAGTTGAGAAATTCGAGAGACCCCTACACCTGCGCAGGTAGGTACCTAACGTACCGAAACAGTACGCAGGTGGTTCGGTACCTTCCTCGATCCAATGTCGGGTGGGCAAGACAACCTACTAGGCAAGGATCAGGCGTTCCATGGACAGTAGGCGAGCTCAGAGTAAGGCAAGTGCGGGCAAAGGGTGTATAACCCCGAGGTGTCAGAAATAATTGACCACTGAGTCGATGGAGAAAGAATAATTTAGTCATTTGATCCCTGTTTAAGCGGGGCTTCTGTCTATCTCCTTCCATCACCCCAGCATTTAGGAATAGACTTTATGTCACTTGCCAACATGGAAGGCTGGGTCCACTCAGCTGTACCCCCACTAATTAATGCCCGTATGCTGCGGAATCACTTACACCAGATCGATTCCCAAGCCCCCGTCAGGGTATCCAATGAATTAGTCCAACAGACGAAATAATTCGGCCATCTCATGCCGGTTTGGATTAGAATTTAGACAGTTTTATTTTGGCGCCCCGTGATTTGGAGGATAATTTTTCTGCTACCGAGTAGGTCCCGAAGGATGCTTGGTTTGTGGCGCCTGGCGTCTATAGAGTTCAAGTTGCGCGCTTGTTGAGCAAGCTCGATCTGTCACCAAATACACTTGTTTCTTCCATGGAATAGCATATAAGAACAAGCATCCCCCCGTCTAAACCAAAATAGTTCAATTTCCTCCCCCATTCACCAACACATGCTAACACACATGTTTACACACACAAATACACAAACAATCACAGAATCACAGAATCACACAAGCAGCCATTCAAATATGGCAAGCTCAGCACCACTGTCCCCTACTTATTCAGGGTTCATCAGCACTACTCTTGATGCCGCCATCATCATCGAAGCCTGTCTTTCTGGTCGACTCAACCATGTTGCTCGCCGTCCCCATGACCGGGAACGCCAGCAACTAATCCAGAGCGGGAATGTTTTTGTGTACGAGGAATTGGCCTCGGGAATCAAACGGTGGACAGACAGCGTTGCATGGAGCCCGAGTCGGATCTTGGGTAACTTCCTGATATATCGGGAGCTAGAGCAGCCATTTGCTCCAGGGCAGAAGAAGCGATCAATCAAGAAGGGCGGCAAGAAGCAAGGCGGTATCACAAAGTCCCACAACCAACGACCCAGAGCCGATAGTTTGCCTATCCAACCCATCAACAGCAACGGCCAACCGATGGTCGACGAAGACCGAGAACTAATAGGTTCACTCGTCGACTCCTACGATTTCAAGGCTGGTGGTCTCGTGAAGAAGACCATTAGTGTTAACTACAAGGGCATCGCTCATCACCTTGTCAGCTACTACAGCATCGAAGATGTCAAGGCCGGACGTCTTATTCCACCCTCACAGCACACCGACCTCCGACGAGTAGTTCCTCGCCAAGAACTCATCTCTCAACCGACCTATCGCGAGCCCGCCGTGACTGAAGAGTATGCACAATACAACACTCACCTCTGGTCACAAACACGTGACGCAATACCACGTGAGAGCCTAGCACTCATTCCGCAACCTGGACTGCACAACTACATGGACCACCAGTACTTTACATTGGGGAACCATTATGCTCCTGACCCTTCCGCTTCAGCGACCAACTATGCCACTGCCCCCGTCTATTCTGCCGGACCTGTCTATTCCGGTGGGACTAACTATTCTCACGGGTCTGCCTATGCTCCCGGTCCCAGCTCCGGCCCCGGCCCCGGCCCCAGTCCAGGCTCCGCCTATGCTAATGGCCCCACCCCCGCTAATGGCCCTGCATACACTCAAAGTCCAGCGTATACTCAGAGTCCCGCCTACACTCAGAGTCCCGCTTACAATCAGAGTCAAGGCCCGGGTTTCTACTATACATAACCTTTGACGTTATGCTGTTTGTCTGTATTATTATTTATGACTATTAATACATTTTTTTTAATGACACCTGGCTATGCTTGCTATCCATGTGACTGAAACAAATCAAGTGAGATTATACTGTACTCCTCTTAGGCTTCGGCCACGGAAACAAAGCAGCCTATGGGTTAGCCTACCTAATGCTTGCACAAGGTAACTGGAGTATTCCGTCTCTCGAGCTTCTATCGGCTGGCTCTTCTGACATCCTGACGCCGGTGTAATAGTGTACTTGGGAACCGATGCAACGTGGTGCGACGTGCCTATCTACTAGGTAGCCAAGATAACTTGGTTTTCACCATCAGTACTTACTCTTAGAACAAAAGTAACTGCAGAATTCAGAGGGTCAATTGAGTATCTTGAAATAGAATTATACAAATACGTTTCAGTGCTCAATGATAATAAGAATAGAATTTCTATTCTACCTTCTGTCACCATTCGTCAATGGCATCATTCTGTTTTAGTACTCCTTTAAGCGAGTTGTTATTCATCTAGGCGGGGTTCTGGGGTCTTTAACGGGTCTTTTGTATCGCCAAACTTTAGCTACTCCATCACCTGACGGACGGTACTATCTTGGGCGACTTCGAGCGATTAACGACAGGGTCAGGGCAGCGCCCTATTTCCAGTAACATCGAGCCAAGCGCAGTGATGAGTCTATCCGCGAGATTGGCTTACCGGGCCACGATAAGGTGTGGTACAAGTTCGAGGCCTGCTCTGAGATTTGCGCCCAGACATACGACACCGACAGCATGTTCACGAAATCTCTTCTTCACAAAGACGCGATCATGGCAAGAGAATAAGGAGCAGCAAAAGCAGTTGGACGAGAAGAGTCCCAAGTGAGTGCGGTATAAGCGACTTGGCTGACTGCATCTGACTGACCCGGCGTCCAGAACGCAACCTCTGTCATCACAAGATGTTACGCCCTCACGACCCGCCGAAGTGCTCCACGAAGATATCTACACGCTGCCCAATATTTTGACCTTCACACGTCTCGCTGCCGCCCCGGTCATTGGATACCTGGTTTTGCACGATCAACATGCGTGGGCAGTCGGTCTCTTCGCATATGCAGGCATTACAGACTTGCTTGATGGATGGATTGCTCGACGCTGGGATAGCAAGACTGTCGTGGGCACAGTTATTGACCCCATGGCCGACAAGATGCTCATGACCATCTTGACTATCTGTCTTGCTGCCAAGGGTGCTCTACCCAGTGCGTTCCTCTCCCATGCTAAGCTGTTGTCGCAACTCAAAAGCTAACATACGAAAAGTCTGGTGCGCTGGGATTATCCTCGGCCGCGATGTCGGTCTTGCCATCTCTGCAATCTACTATCGCTGGATCTCATTACCGCCGCCTAAGACATTTGCCCGATACTGGGACTTTTCACTTCCCTCGGCTGAAGTACGCCCCACGACAATCAGCAAGTACAACACATTCTTGCAGCTTGCCCTGGTTGGAGTCACCACCGCTGCACCCATTATGACCGCAGACTTGACATCTGCATTGACGATCATGCAGTGGGTTCTATTATTCAAGGCTGTGTAGGATCACTGCTAATGTTAGCTAGATATGTTGTCTCTGCCACTACCATCTGGAGCGGAGCGAGCTACATCTACACAAAAGATGCTGTCAAAATTCTTAATAAGCAAACACCAAAAAAGCCATAGGTTTAAATATCTTTGCAATGAAAGATTGTGGCAGACGGTGATAAACCACGATGGAAACGGCCTCGTTACTTAGCCAAGTTTGGCTCAGACTCACCAGTAGAGCCAAGGTTTTAACATAAACAACCAAGGAAAGAGGGACAAAAGGGAACAAAGAGGCTTCAATATCACTAAGTGCGGCCCGTAACGTTAAGTTTGACGTGTTATGTGCACCCTCTTCTTGGACCGGTCAAGTTCAGAGCAAAGTCTGGATTTCACGTACTTTATGATTACTGGTCTACAACTTACTCAGTAGATGTGACGATGCCGCTTAGATAAAACTTACTTTGCAGGACCACATTATATATATCCCTTGTCGTTCCGTATGGACAGCTAGATCCGTCGAACCTGACTTCGTGTCATTTGGCATGACTACTCTAATTTACACGACTGGCACGAGAAGCAATGACATTGACTAATGAATAAATGGTATCCGAACTCAGTCACGTACGAAACAATAGTTTAGCGGAAGCAATAGGTTTGAGTAGGTACTTCTGGTATTTGTATTTGTTCTATAATATCCTATACACAGAAAGCGAGTAAGGCTCTCATCATAATCCAAGCAACGCCCGAAATATCTTCGAGTATCGCCCCAGGGACTCAAGACGGCCCAACTACATTTGAAGGTTGCAGAGAATCAATCTCGTTTACCAACCTCCAACCCACTCAACGTCACCGAGATCGGTGCGTCTATCCCGACGCCAATTCCAATCTCTGCCCTTGTTCCAGGGACATTCCTTGCTGTTAGACCGTTCTTTAGCGGCCCCAAATTTATGATGATAATTAGAATGATCCCAAACGCCCGCTTCGTAAGATTTGTTGTATCCAAAACCAAAATTGTGTCGTCGGGGCTTAGAAAATTCCACCGACTTAATAGAATCCAAAGTAGCAGCTTGACCACGGCGTCGCTCGCCCAAAGCCGCCCACTTATCCATAGAGCTTCGCGGCTTAGACATAGGAGAATGAGAATAATGAGATGTGATGGTGATGTGTTGAGTCTTGGGCGCTGGTGCCTCTTGGAAAAAGAAGCCGTCAGCGACCAGGTCATCATCGACATCGCCCTTGATGTCATGAGCATGCGACGCTGGTTCGAGCTCAGGCTCAACGATGTCGATCTTCTCGACCTCCTCCTGCTCCTCCTCCTTCTTCTTCTCCTCCTTGCTTTCCTGGCTCCAAGTCCTGGCGTTAAGCTCTTGAAGCATTTGACGCTGCTGTTCCATCTCTTCCTCCTCTTCATCTTCATCCCACATGTCGCTCCAGCTCTTAGACACAGCTTCCTGACGTCGACCAAACACCATAGACATGGCAGGCATAGGCTTAGCCATACTGATAGGGAGTGAGCCAGCAATAGCCGAGGCCCGATTGAATCGGGCAGTCGGCTTGATAGCAAGTGACTTCATGGAGGCACCCAAGTGAGAATCGTAAACAGACGACATGGGAGTCTGCATGTTGGCAGAGCACCAATCGGTTGTCGTCGCTTCGGACTTGGGGAAAAGTTCCTCCGTGTAGCTTTCGTCGTCGGGAATGACGCTGAGTTGACGTCCAAGATGAGTTGTGCCATGGAGAGCCTTGGCCCAGGGGAAAGCTCCGGTGTCGACGGCGGGAGACTGGATGGATGGGGTGCGGAGAGGCTCACGATTGGCAGAGGCCACATTGGGAGACTCAGCACCGCAATACTCATCGTCCTCCTCGTCATCTGTGGTGAACGTAACAACACGAAGGAGAGCCTCACGAGCGCCTTCCAAAGAACGTCGTCTAGGGTCAAGGTTCATGCACTGCACGAGGACTTCATAGGTATCCTGGGACATAGATGGGAAGACATCGAAGAGAGATTGCTTGTCGCGAGAGTAATCGAGGAAAAGGGGGTCGGCCTCAGTTGGGGTAGTGAAAGGGTTGCGAGAGAAGAGAATGTTGAGGAGGCAGATACCAATGGCCCATATGTCCGCTTCGGCTGGTGAGTAACCAGCGCCAGCCGAGTCGAACTGTTCAGGGGCCATATAGCGATCACTACCAACAGTCATCTCATATGACCACTTCTCTGTGGTTGCCAAACCGAAGTCACCAAGTTTCATGGCACCATCCTGGGTAAGGAAAATGTTCTCGGGCTTGATGTCGCGGTGGTAAACTCCCTTAGAGTGCATGTAATCGACGGCATCAATGAGCTCCAGCATGAATTGGCGAACATGCTCGGTCTCGAGGGGGCCGTGACCTTTTCGGATTGCTTCGTAAAGATCGCCCTGACCACAAAACTCGAGGACCAGATAGATGTGAGACTCAGTCTCGAATGAATCGATCAGGTTGACAATGTTTTCGTGGGATCCCAGGCGACTATGCAAAGCCTGCTCCTCTGACTTCTCATCGACAGCGAAGTCAGAAGTACCGTCAGGGCATGCGCTCTTTTTGGTTAGGCACTTGATAGCAACAGGCTCATTGGTGGTGAGATCCTGTGCCTTAAACACCATACCGAAAGATCCATGGTTGAGAGGGGAGATGGTCTGATACCGTCCATTGAGAAGGGCGCCGCCAACGAACTTTTCCTTCAGACATTCCATGGCGAAAAAGGGGTAATAAAAGTATTTGAAAAGAAAATTGAAAAGAGGGGAATCGTTAAACAAACAGTTTTTTAAAATTTCTCAATAACCGGCAATAGAAGAAGTCCGGGGTGCGATATTGAAGCTCTTGAAGACGCTCGAGCTGATGCAAGAAAATATGAATGCTTGGCAGTATATGAACAATGTACAGTGTTGTAATGATGAAAGCAGAATAAAAGGTTCGGTTGTTTGTTTGTTGAAGTTGTTCGTTGGTATTCAGAGGCTCATTGGTGGGTATTCGATAGGCTTGACAAAAGAAATGATTATCGAATGGTCGTGATGATGAGTTGCGAGTTGCGAAGACCCAGGTGGTCGAAGAAGATTGAAGACAAGGAAAATGAAATTCGTTATAATGACATGGGTACGTTTTTTTGTATCTTGGGAAAGAATGTGACTCGAACGATGAGTTGGATTGAGTCGACTTGGGACGAGGTCGACAAGAGAGTTGAGAGTTGGTCAAGACCAAGTGAAGGCGAAGAGGTTCTGGTGTATCCGGATTCGACGATGCCGAAGGGTCGACGTGTCGGACCAGTCAAACTGGCACCGGGGGATAGGGGAGCGGAGCTCGCCCGGGACGGTATTCCTAACGCTCGGTCGGGGTGGTTGAGTCACGCGGGCCAATAGGCCGGGTTGCAAGTGTGAGACCGGAGAGTAATCGCAAGTCAACGAGGAAGTCCTCTTCGACTCAATGCAGCACAAGACGAATGTTCTATGCGACGTATCCGACTGTAATAAGCACTTTTGTGGATGGCCGAGGCTCGTAGCAGATTTATGCGATAACGGAGCGATATAATAGGAGATCTAGGCGAATAAGGACAAATGCAGTGGCGAACAACACAAGTCAAAGACGCTTCTTCTTCTTCTCGTAGAGGATTGTATAGCTCAAGCAATATGATTGATGGATGTCGACTGTTTAGTTGGTTGTCGATTGATCACAGCGATAAGCGTTTGTTTGCTTGCTTCGGATGAGGTGGCGAGGCGGGATCGTTCGATGATTAGAACGGAGAGAGGGTGTGATGAGATGGGATGAGATTGGATTAGATATGAGTAAACAGAAGAGAGACAGAGATGAGATGAGATAGTGAGAGAAGAGTAGCAAGCTCGAGAAAGAAGAAGGCCTTTGAAGATGCGGAAAGCGTACAAATGAAGGGAAAGAGAGGGTGGAGAGACGATGATAAGAAAGCAGGGGAAAGAAGACAAGAGAAGAGAGAGCTTAGAGGGAAAGGCGGTGATGGAACTAGGTGGAGAGGGATGGATGGGGATGGATGGCCATGGGATAGGTTGGATTAGTGAGAAGACTGAGTGTTCATACTGTTTTCCACACCCAAGCAGGACCAAGGCAGGTGCGACAGCGAGTAGAAACTGGGTCTAGAACGAACGGGGGGAGTGTCTTGAGATGAGGTTGCCTTCCGTTGTTGCAGTCCCCACCTGCCCTTAGGTTGGGCTAGCCCAGGGACTAAGGAAAGGATGGGACATGCTGTCGTACCTTGCGTGCTGTGTTGTTGTTTGTACCGGACGAGCCGGGGTTCGAAAACTGGGGCCGAGAGGCAGGCACGAAGGGAACAACACGACAGGGGAGGCAAGCCAAGTAATGCACACGCAGCAACAAGAGGCATGTACAGTATGTGACAAGACGCACTGTGTTTTGCTGGAGATAGCAAGCAGTTGTTGTTTCTTTCTTCCTCCTCCTGCTAGTACAGTAGTACTACTATACTTGGGTTCGTGCATAGCAAAGAGGAATGGCGCTACCATGAGGTGATGCCACGAGGGGCAAGGGAGGGAATGGCGGCATAAAGAAGTCAATCAAACAGCTGCAGCGATCAGAAACATTGATAGCCCTGGTCGTCTCAGAGTTAGGAAGCATTGCGACATCAGCCAGACAGACAATCAAAACATGACGACACGGACAGAGGGACTGGATATTACGCGTTATCAAAACACTGTACAGATGCGACAGTACAGTACAGTATAGTATAGTACACTTGTGTGCTGCAGTAATGCTTGCACAACTGGCCTAACGACGAAATGCTACAGTATCCATATGCCAAGTTATCAAGCCTGTCCACTGATCTCAACCTCCCCGATAATGACGGAATCCCTATTGGCATGACGACTTTGCCAGCGCAGACACTGTGCTATCAGGGATACGGTGCTATCTAGCTCAGTGTCGACAATCACTCACGCGCACTGAGAGTGGAGAGCTTTCATTCCCATCGCGGAGTCATCAAGAGGCCGGTGCCGGGCTTCAGGCCTTCAACATCAGTCATACGGATGAGTACGGGGCCTCAACGCCGATTCTTGGTGGCGGTTCCAGTAGCTTCTGCCGGCGTCCCGCTGCCGACTCGCTCGACTCAACTCGTTCTCCTTAGCTGCTTTCTCTTTTGCGGTGGTCGGCGGGAAATGACATGTTGGTCAGCGTGATCATACAGTGTGCGCCTCGTGCCAATACCGTACCCTACAGCGCGATACAACCGACGAGACAAAACAGCCCAGCTTAGAGACACTGGAAATGGGATTCGCAATTCTGGGCCTTGGTGGGCGCAATGCTGATAGCGGCTTCACCGCCCGATACCAGCTGGTGAGGTATATCTCAGATGAAAGACTGGTGCTGAGAGGACCAGTCTTGTGAGTACTGCTTGATGCAGATCCCAACAGACAACCTATTCAAGCTACCGCTGGGAGCAAACAAGATGGTGTAGGGGCTCGAGGCATGAATGGGTGACTCGTTCACTGGCGCAGAAACATAGCGTACCATTGCACATAGTGCGCATAGTGCGCGTGGCACCAGTGGCCTCATGGATGCCATCCCCAGGTTTTACTGGCTTGGCTCGGCAGCGTCAGAAAGGCAGCGCAGAGGCAGATTGGCAGAAATCAAGACGAAACACCTTAAGACAAAACACACCAGAGCTGTCAAGGAAAGGTCCCTCTTTTCCCAACAGAATCAAACTGGGAAATCCACCTCACGATGTCTTTCTTGATCTGTCCCGTGGACCAAAAGTGAGCCCATCTTCGCTATTCCGATTCCGAAATCAGGGTCTTTCTCGAGAGCGGTCTTTTCTTCTTTTGTTACCATACCGGTTTACAGTTTTGGTCCGTCGCATTGCAATCCGAACCTTTTGACAGATAGTTAGCGCCACAACTCATGACGGTTCGCAGCCAACATTACAGTCCTGGGGAATTGGGGCGACTAGGTACACAATTACAGTACAGTAAACTCGACGGCATTATCCACATCCAGTGATTGGATCTTCTGCCACGTTTCTCTTGGTCTTGTTCCTGGACTGGAAGAAGCCTGCCACCTGCCCAATTCTTCGATTACAGAGGACCCCTGCTATCAATGGTAATCAGTCTTCCATTTTTGCCGCCATTTGTCGTCGATCACCCTCGGTCCCTTCTGGCACCTAGACGCTACTACCCTTGCAATTGCTAATTTATCAAAGTTATCAGCGAATTGGTCCGGCGCGGTCACTGGTCATGCACTCCTGGATCATGCATTCCAGTGGGCATGCCCCAGCGCGCGAGGACCCTTTCGTCTCAGGAACCAGAAACCAGATAAACGCATCGTTCTACGATTTGTACTGTACTTTCAGACTCGAGCGGCTGAGTTGACCAAATGTCTACTTGTGTGTAGTATGCTTTCTCTGTAGCAAGCGCCAGAGGTTCCAACCAGAGCTCAATGGTTGGGCGGAATTCTCCAGGACAGATTGTACTGGAAGCTGTAAATAGAAATGGGGCGTGCGTCAGCTTCAGAACCAGACCAGAGCAGGCTGTGCTACGCTATGCTATGCTACGCTTCAGTTCCAAGGCTGGCTTGTCATCTTGCTGATGTAACGAACCCGTCGCCAGTCATGGAACGTGACTGGATGGACTTTCAAGGGTCCGTGTCGCTCAGCCATGCACAAGTCTGTGCAACTCTTCACAAGTATAGTGGTTAGCACGCAAGCAATGGATCTGTGCACGTTGATATCCTGGTTTGATGATCTGGCTTGTTTGGACACTGTACTGTGCTGCAACCCTTTTGGGAAGAAAGACAACAGAACAATCTCGAGACTCGAAATGACGGCATTTGGTCTCCATCTAAGCGGAGACAGTTGGATACGTGGACATGAAAGAAAAAGCCCATGTCTGACTGAATACCGGATTACGAATCTCGGGTATGGAATTTGGCAAGATTACTCACCTCGCTATAACTTCACGATCTTAGGTATACATCCGAGCAATTCTCGTCCGCTAACACAGGCCGTAGTGCAGTACTGTACCGCGCCGCACCGTACCCTACCGTACCTTGAAACTCCGTGCCAGGCCGTCAAGTACCGTCCCGACAGTCGGTGCGGGTCCTCGGCCTATTGAGTCGTGAGTGAGATCTGATGTTTACATACAGTTTCCTGTCCCTTTATGGAGACTCGGCGGACAAATATGGGGACTGAGTAAACATTGGCCTCCGCTTTCAAGGACAGGAGACCTGCTTCCACCATGGCTGTGACTCAATCAATAGACCTGAGCGAGATGCGGGACGAGATTTGGTTGTTGAAACGAGACGAGATAATTACAATATTGGAGTTGAACAGGTCACAACGGTCAACCTGCTGTACAAGTGCGCATTGATCTTGACTCACTGGTTCTGGGCCGGACTCGGTTGGACTGTCTCACCTCACGGCGTTTTCAGTGCTGATTCGACGCCAGATCAGAAACATAATATTTACTTTCCTTTACAAACACCAAACGTGTACTGTACTGTGCACACTATAATCTGCTTCGTACATAGTACGTGGAGATCTGCCATGGGGTGAGGGGGTCACACCGAAGGGGGAGAGGGATGCTCGAGATCTCAGTCATGGCTTCTCCTGGTCTGATTCAACAGATTTGTCGCTCCAGAGTTGCAGAAGCGAGTCCCTTGTCCAGGGTAGCTCCAAGTCATGGGATGGAGCTAAATTTGTGACCCATCACCTAAAGAAACAGGTGATGGGACGGGCCAGGCAAGGACCCTTCTTTCATCTCAAAAGGCTGGGCGACAAAGTGACATGTGCAGCGGGTGGAGGGGCCGCCTAATCACAAGTACATACATGACATGCATCCTACTACTGTACTATACTATACATATCAGGTCTCCATACACCACGAGGCCAAGCGCAAAGACTCCACCAAGTCCGATGAAAGGGTCCTCCTGTGTTATGGGCACAATGGTCGGCAGGGGCTGAAGTAACTAACAGCTGTTATCTTTCTCTGTTCTGTACTGCGTTTGTTGTGGTTGCAATTGCAGGTGTTGCCAGGGGTGGTTTGGCGCTGTGTTCCGGGAGCTGCATGAACTGACCACTTCAGCTCGGGAACAGCAGGGGATTTGTTGGTTACAACGTTGAGCTGCAGCTTTGCCTTAGAGCTACAGTAGAGAGCACAGTTGCTGCACGGGGTTTTACGTCAACCTGCGTATACCCGTCTCGTCCTACATACTGTATGCTTTGCTCTTTCTTGAATACGAAAAAGGTCTAGATGACTTGTCCTCCAGCTCATACGCTCGTGGCTGTCAGAAGGAATCTCAAAACTGCCACTTGTCATCTCTAGCAGGTTTCTAATATGAGATCCACCAGAAACATGAACAAGCCATCTCGGATCTGACCGTCTACCCCTGCTTAGAGTGCCAAGTCTTTCCATTCACTTCCTTCAGTCAGTTGATATAGTATGGGCAGTTTACTATATGTCCTACCCTGCAGTCAACAAAGACTCATACGCTATTGGTCACCTCACCTGCAAAGCTTTGAGCTAACCCAACCTCACCTTTTGACCGCCTTTCCACTATTGTTCACATGGCACCAAACCAACCACTAACCCTCCATCTTTGCAAAATTCCCCGGTCCCAAAGCTGTCTAGATTCGATCTGCTGTCAAACCTCGACCCAAGTCTCTGGCTGCATCAGACCAAGAACGGGGAATTTAACCAACTCAAGGATCCCGAACCTCCAAGAAAAGGCATCTCAGCTCCCTGGAAGCCGCCAAGCTAGATAGCGGCCCGCTCTTGAATCTAGGAACAAGGACCTTTTGCTGCCACCGCCGATTTTGCAGATTTTTACTTTTTCTCACTCCCTCGAGCGAGACCGTTACCCTTCAAGATCGTAGCAGGGATATCAGATCGGATTTGGAAATCTGAAGAATTTTCCTCCGTCATCTTTTCTGCCTGTCCAGCTCACCTGTTTTGTCTCTCCCTCTCAAGGAACACCATCAAGGACGTGTCGGTATCAGGCTTGACCGCTTTCTTCCGAGAAACAACTCATACTCACCATGACGCTCAATCTCAACGATTTCGATGTCCTGGTGTTTGATATTGGTAAGATTAAGCTAGCCCCACAGTTGTTCCTAGTGACTGCGCAGGTTTGTTGATTCTGAAAATATTTTGGACTGTCCTATTTTCCTTGATATAGTACATGTTTGGATACACTTGATTTTTTGCTTGGATATCTACCTATCTACCTTGTACACAGAATAGCCATAATAACACGTATTGCAGAAGGAACCGTTTGTCCCATCTCCTTTGTCAAGGATGTCCTAGTGAGTTGTGCCGTTCTCTGTGTCTTGTTGCACCTGGCAACCGTTCCGTCTTCCGTCCTCTTCTTTTCTTTTCCTATGCACCACCTCCGTCGGCCCCTCCCTACCGCTCCGGGCCCGGAGCTCCGTATGGATCCCATCAAATATCGTCCCAACCTCTCATCCCGAACCTCTTCGGTCAGCCGCCGGCCTTGACATCCACTTCTCGGCGTCCAAGCTGCCGAACCAGGTCATGCCAAGTTGCGCAAGTCTCGGGCGTGTGCAGCTGAGCCTTTTGTTACCAGCACATCTTCCCCAGCCCCTTTAACCACTTCACCGACTTTGTCCCGTTTTGTAATAGTGTACCCAACGTCAACAACACTGTAGCCTGCTGACCAAGGTCTGTTCGCCGTACCCAGTTCCCATATGCACTCGAGGCACTTCCCAAAGTCTTGGAACAGGAGTGGGACAGCCCAGAGTTTGCAAAGTATCGTGGTGCTTTCCCCGAAGAGTACCGCAACTCGCCTTCTGACTTCGAAGCACACGTTCGCGACCTTGTGAAGCGTGATGTCAAGATAGCCTACCTTAAGTCGCTCCAGGGATACCTCTGGCTTCAAGGCTACAAGTCGGGCAACATTATTGCCCCTCTCTTCCCAGATGTCGAGCCTTTCTTCAACCAGGCCACCCAGAAGGGAAAGAAGATCATCATCTATTCGTCCGGCTCGGTCCCTGCGCAGAAACTGCTCTTCGCACACACAAACTCCGACAAGCCAGATATGACCCCTCTTATCGCCGACTACTTTGATACAACCAACGCGGGCCCCAAGACCGAGGTCGACAGCTACACGAAGATCATCTCTCATCACCCGGAGCATAAGGACCTCGATAGATGGCTGTTCTTGAGCGACAACATCGACGAAGTCAAGGCTGCTGTTGGAGCGGGTATGCGCAGCCTGCCTGTTGTTCGTCCTGGAAATGCGCCCTTGCCGCCAAATGAGCCTCTGGCCAAGATCGCAATTGCCGAGTTCACACACTCTGAACTCGCTTCTTTGGGAGTATGATAGACGGTTGTGATAGACAGCTGCATGCAAAGGTCCTCCCAAGAGTGGGGAAATGATAGTCGTCGAATAGCGCGGCAGTTTCGTGCGGAGAAGCAGAGTAGCGACTCGCTAGGGATTTCTAGTTCCTCAAATCCGAAAACAAACCGTCCAGCTGATCTTGTCCACTGGTGATTTAGTGTCCACAGACTGCATGAGTACTACCCGCCCCCTTATCAGTCGTGCGACGTAGGAAGTCGCAGATAGTCGATCTATCGCTGCACAGTACAGTGCATGTGCGCCAAAGCCGTGTCGATAAAAAGATTGTTTATCAACAGCGGAAAGTGATAGTGCTAGCCTACTAACGTGGGTTCATAGAGGTGTAAAACACCATATGTTTCGATGTGTTGTTGGTTGGATTGTTGCCCGTATGCAGCTCGTTGAAGCCCCACGCGTCGTCGTGTTTCCCCTCATCACCTCATGTCGAATGACTCGTCGATGCCTTGAGCGTCATGACAAAGTTGTTCCGTGTCCGTCCTGGATTGACTTCCTTCTTGGTGAAGTCCGGTCGCTTATTGGCGACAGTCCCAATTCTCTTCCATAGGGAATACGCCAGTTTCTGGGTCATCTTGGTCCTGGTGCATACGTAACCAAGCATGGTCATCAGTTCGTCGAGCCGGCTGTTTGTGAAATATCGTGAGTTGTCAACACAGCTGCGAGGCAGAACCACAAAGAGGCAGGGGAACAGCTCATCGGAGCCGGTTGGAGGTTCAGATGCAGGCCGAAGAAACGACAGCGTTCTGAGAAGCATCTGACCACGGCCCTCGGCCTCGGGGACGAAATTGAGCACCAGACTCAGTGAGATAATGTCGAAGACCTCAGAATCGTCCTTGGGTAAGGGTCGCTCCATGAAATCCTGCTTGGTGATCCCTGGCTCCTGGCTGTTGAGGTCGATATGTTTCATGGAAAAGGCACCACTTGTAGAGCATGCATTTCGTGTACTCAATGCGCCAACCTCCAGCATGTGCAGCGGTTGCGCGCGTTTCTTGAGATCTGCCATCGGAAGCCATTCCAAGAGTACCCTTGACGTGTCGCCGCCCCTGTCGAGGCTTTGTCCCTGGAGACTAGCCTTCTGATAGTGGTCAAGCCCACCCAGCTTGTCAATTTCTGTGGCAAGGCGAGTTTCCGCAGCCTTGTCGCCTCTGGCCGCGGCTTGTCGTCGTTGTTTCTCCAGCTGGTGATGTGTGTTGATGAGACTTCTGCTAGCTTTTCGGGACATAGACCGTGATGATTTCACTGTCGGTGGACGACCACTTGAAAGGCTCTTTAGCCTCGTCTGCTTCTTGGAAACCATTCTAATATGAGGTTTCCCAGGGTGTCGCGTGTTGACGTTTGAACTCCTTTGAAGCAAAGTAAGGTAGCCTGAAATAAATTTCATGTTAGTCTCGGTAAAGGCAGGGCAGCGTTAAAACTCACCGCTTTAGCCCACCACAAGATGATATATAGACCTCAATGAGGATAATCTCATCGCGCCCGTATGTGAGTTTAGATTATCGACATAATCAGTTACAATAATGTGACTGAAGCCTGCCTAGGTATGCTATTGAATGTATCTCTTCTTCCCATCGACTTCCTAGCACGCTTACATAAGGTACTGTGGTCAACCAATGATATAAGAGGTGTGGAGCAAGCCCTAAAGCACATCACAGTCATTACTTCCTGAAAAATAAATTGTTCCGACTTTTTCTTCTTCTTCTTCGACCCGACCAGACTAACCAGCTCCAGACAACTTTGTGCCCACGACAACCGACACAATGGCCGCCAAGGATACCAAGGGAAAGAAAGGTACGACATGATCTGAGAACGCGACGAGGGAAAGGAAGAGCTGGAAAAAGAAGAAATGGAATACGGGCGGAAATTCTCGAAGCGAAATCTCTCAAGAACGACGACGGCATGGCGACTCGGCTCGATTCGACAATAATCTTGCTTCGATAACATTATGCCTCGATCGCATCACGCTTGCTTCAACATTCATTTGCTTTGAAAGCATCAGGTGTCGATACCGTCTTGTTTCGCTATCATCGAGAAATTCCGACCTGGACGTCCTTCTTTTACCATCCTCGACTTAACTCTCCAAGCTTTACCCCACAGCATCATGCAGCAGCAGATTTTGCGAGTTCTGTACAAGGGCGATTGCTGATGCTTTTTTTGACTACAGGAGGCAACAAGGCCGCTCAGGCTGCCAAGGCCGCTCTTAAGGGCGTAAGTTTTGCAATATTCTGTTTTTATCATGGCATCGCTTGCTAACAATTCCACCAACAGACCAACTCTCACAAGAAGGTTAAGGCTCGCTACAGCACCTCCTTCCACCGCCCCAAGACCCTGATCACCAGCCGTGCTCCCAAGTACCCTCGTCGATCCATCCCTCACCAGCCTCGTCTCGATGAGCACAAGGTTGTCGTCCACCCTCTCAACACTGAGAGCGCCATGAAGAAGATGGAGGAGAACAACACCCTCGTCTTCATCGTTGATGTCAAGGCCAACAAGGGTGAGTGAAACTTCTCAATACTACTTCCAAACAGAATCTAACCCTCCGCCAGCTCAAATCAAGCTTGCCCTCAAGAAGCTTTACGACATCGACTGCCTCAAGATCAACACCCTGATCCGACCTGACGGCAGCAAGAAGGCCTACGCTCGCCTTACACCCGATGTCGATGCTCTCGACATCGCTGCCAACAAGCTCTCTCTTGTTTAAAAACATCAATTGGCTTGTGGATTTCTGGCGTGTCATTGGGCTGGTTTTTCGTCTGCTGAAAATGCAAGACACGGACATGGGAAAAGGCGTAAAAAGTGCTTCTCGTTTAGAGTGCAAATGATCATGAATTTAAAACCGCCCAGCACATCGTCTGTGCCTATTCGTCGAGTACAATATTATTATGTCTCCGGTGATGTCCTAACGATATGATTGTGAAAGTAATTGTTGCCATTCATTCTCAATAGTATGTATTAAGGTGATCTTGCGTGCAAGTGAGCCACGCTATTAAACCCACAGAGACAAAGCATGCACACGGCTTTAGGTAAAAGCAGGGTGTTCCTTTGAAGTTGTCAAATCGAGGAATTTAATTTTTTCATGTTGTACACATCGTGATCATCAAAATCTGTAACCACGGGAATTCCAACCCTTTGGGCTTTAGATTTCTAACCCGTTCATGTCCCGTCTAATTATACACAAAGTTTCGTCATACATGGTTTGCAACAACCTCATTCCGTTCGCTTAACGATTTTTCTAGTTGCGCATGCCGTTGAGGTGCTTCATCGTGAGGTAGTTGACGTCAAGAAATCGCTCGACGCAGTTGGCCAAGCATGTCTCCTCGGACTTGTCGAGCTTTGGGTTCTTGATGCTGCCGGGAACGCACTTAGCCCAGCACATCTGGGTCAGGCTGTGAGTTTCTAGAGATCGCTAGTTAGCTGAATGCCCTCTTAATATGCGTGCTGGACGTACGGGCTTGGATCTGAGAACGCTGCTGCTCGTTGGCGAGAAACTGGCGAAGTTCGGTGCGGTCCTTGTCGTTGAGCTTCTCAAGGTCAGCGTTATCGATGGAGAGTTGTTGTGCGCTCATTTTGGCGGTTGTGGATTGACTGTTGGTAGTTGAATGGAGAGTGAGGTCAGGTTGCTGGTGCTAGATTGAATTGTAGATGCTGTATGAAGTTCAGGATTTTTGATGATGCGCAATTGCTCAGCACTCGACCAATAATGGGCCGTTGAATATCGGCTGGTTAGCCCCACTTCCCAGCCTTTGATCTAACTCTACCTAGGTAAGCATCCAGTTTGGATATTAGGTGAAGTTGAATTTTGACAGACATATCTGGACACACTGGAAGAGGTTAATATGTTTGAAACAAGATTGGCGTTATGGGTCCCTTCCAACCCAACTTGAATAGCCTCAAAGTAGCATAATTACACTTAAGTAGACAGAGGACTAGAGTCGTAGAACAAAATCTAATATATCAAGTATAGTACTAAAAGAGCGTAACAAGAGTATCACTGACATCGCTATATACCACCATGCGCCGTTTCTACCTCTATACAGGATTTGGTACAGTGCTCAACCCCTTCTGAATCTATAATGCAAGAAAACAATAGGTAGAAATTGGCAAAGCATGCAAATACAGTTCCAACCAACATTGCCATTAGATGTAGTGCTTCCAGCGTGCTAACGCTATGAATACGCAACACATAAAGATCATGAATCCAATGATACTGAAGAAAGGTGCCAGATTTTCATCAGCAACAGTCTGGAACGGAACTGGCACGTTCATTCCAAATACACCGCTGACCAAGTTCAGGGGAACTAGAACAGAGGCCACCATGGTGATTTTGCTAAGTACCTCGTTGGTGTGCGTTCCCTGCTCGATGCTCTTAATGGAAACCGTTGCGAGATAGTTGCTATGCGCCCGAGATAGAATCTTTTCGAAGTGGCCCAAATTGGTAGCCATTGTCACAACGTGATCTTGAATATCACCCAGATACATGCCGATGTCCATGCGGGGGGTGACCTTGTAGTTCTCGTTGCATCGTTTTGTGAAACCACGGAGAACATCTGCCTTGCCACCGAGAAGGCGATAAAGAGCCAGACAGTTCCTGCGAACCCGGCCGATGCGGCGAAGGAAGGAGTTTGAGTCATCTTCACGCATGACGAACACTTCATCCTCGATAGCGTCTGCCTCAAGTTCAAGCTGGCGAATAACAGGACCGAACGAATCGACGATATCATCACTGGAGACAGTTAGAAAGACAAATCGACATCCATGCGAGTGATACTTACATTAAAGCGTAGCAGATCCAGTCACTGCTAAGAGAGACGTAGTCTTTCAATGCAGTAATTCGCTTGCGAACTTGCGCTGCGTGAGAGTTTGGCTCAAAGCTGAAGCTGAGGGTGCCCTCCCGAAAGACGATGACATAAGTGTTGAATGGCTCGTACTCAATGCCGTCATCTTCTTCAACAACAGAGAAGGAGCGGAAACAGGCAAAGTAGTACGACGGGAAGAGTTCAATCTTCTCGCGGGCTTCCTGAGTGATAATATCCTCAATTGTGAGAGGATGAATACCAAAGGCCTTGCAAATGCTCTGCACTTCTTCCTTAGTAGCGGCATTGATGTTCAGCCACCAAACTCCGTCTTCTTCTTCATCAGGCAGTTCGAAAAGGCCGCGGAGATCTTCACCTGGGAGCACAAGGTCACCAAAATCCGCTGCATGGATGGTTGATTCCCATGCCGAGGAGAAGAAACTGAATCGGTTCGGATCAACAGGGACAGGCTGCTTTTCAGAGACTGAACCCTCATTGTGGGACTGCACAGTCTGGTTTGTCTTTTCGCGAGTCATCGAATCGTCCGAGACAGGCTCCAGAATATCACCATCAACAGTGACCATTCGTTGAAGACGCGATTCGTTCCGTCGAGCACGTACGTCCTCAAAACTCTGCTTGGCTGCAGCAGCAGCATTGCGCTCTGCCGCACGCTCTGCCGCACGTTCCGCAGCCTGCTCATTGACAAAGTTCTCAAGATAGTCGAAGTCAATGTGCAAATGGTCCTTGTGGTAACTCTCCTTGACAGGGAAACAAACGTCCTCCTCTGCGGTTGTGTTGGTTGAGATGGTGGCAGCATCGTTATCAACAGTATGTGCCTTGTTTCGGTGGCTGGGTTTGCTCGAGATAGACATGGCCCGGCTGGCGACATCCTCCATGTCAGGTTTATTGGGCTCGGAAAATGACATGTCTCGCTCTCGACGTCGAGCTTGGGCGAAAGCCTTGACTGAATTGGGAGGTGAAATCGAACGGTCCGCCGAATCTACAGTAGGACGGCGGCTACGGCGAGCGGTAGGGGAAACATCGCCGTTTTCCTCATCAATGATAGCTTCCTCGAAGTCGCGAACCAGAATAGCAGGAGGAGAATTAGGCTCGGGCTCGAGGTGACGAGCACCGTAAAGACTGTCGAAGGTACCGCGACGAGGGCGCTCAACCCTGGTCGAGACCGCTTGGTGGCGGTGGTCATCCAGTTCTGGGACAGGAGTGTCATACCCCGATCGGGGGATGGAGCTGGAATCTTCGTGGTCGGACATTTTGAATCGATAGGTAGTCAGTCCCGGAGAGTTTTGGTTCGAACGATGGCTATGTATAATAGATGGACGCGAGTCTGTCGGGAGAGCGAAAGGTGGAATGCGTACTAGGTTCACAGTCCCATAGCTTGAATATTGTTTCGATTACTGCGTCGTCTAATGCAGGCGATTATTGACGTCGCACCCGGCGCGCCAGTGCCGCGCCGAGTTGGTGATTTGTTCAAAACTGAGCTACACTCGGCGGTGGTCGCCAGTGGCAGCTGGTTGTTCGAAGGGATGATGACTAGCGGAAGACGAGTGGCGGTTGGTACGTTCTTAGGCCAGTTACGGGGGCTTCTTGTTTACTCCGCTGTAGACCCAGAAGCCGGGACCGAAGAGCGAAGGAAGGGAAACGTTGGAAAAGGCGAGTTGAGCCAACTTGACAACTTGTATATGATAACGGCGCGACGCCGGAACGTGATAGTGGCGACGGAGGCGTTGATGCGCGAATGTGTCGTCGATATAGGAGGCCGTCGAAGTTGAAGTCCTATCAAGTAATTGATAGAGAGCGGATTTGCGATATAAGCTGAAGGTACAAGGTCCTCTTCAGGAGTCAGGCCGAGTTATTTAAAGTATCCGAAAATAGCGAGAATTTGTTTTGGGCCCGAACAGGGAACAAAGATAGGGTGATGATGGATGCCGGGGCCTTGAGTAACAAGCAAGGTCAGGCCAATTTCGATACTGGCACGGCTAAACCAGACGAGAAATTTTCTCGTGGTTTTGGTAGATTCGAAGACCCGGTTCGCTGTGCACGGGGTACATGAAAAGGAGGTTTGTAGGTTGGGTTGGGTTGTCAGTAGCGACGACGATAGATGTCAGGGTTGAGTTGATTAAAGAGGAGTTGAGGAACTAAGTAGTCTACAGTAAGAAGTGGGAAGGGCTAAGAAAAAAATTGTCTTGGTGTGTCGGCAATCACAAGCAAAAATAGACAACCCAGCCGCCACTTTGATTTGACTTAACTTCCATACTGCATGAAATGCTTGGCCTTGACCTTGGTCTTTATAGGTGGTCTCGTAACAGAACCATCGGCCCCCGTGCCCGCCATCCAGCTCTTCTTTGGCAGAATAAGCCTGAACAGCATGGACGGGCTCCGATCAGGAAACAACCCGCCAGAGGTTATTAGCTAGGTACCAAGGTAGGTTGCCGAAACCCGACGGCCAGGAACGCATCAGTTGGTTTGGCTGACCGGGTTAACTTTCATGAATGACTGATTCGTCGAATCCAATCCCGTCATTCCCATTTCCATTGCGCGTGCATAGATCCATACGATAGCCTTGCCAACGTTGTCCTATAGATTCTCATGACAGGTTTCTTATCCGTACATGCCTACGTAATTTAGTCAAAGAACTGAGCTAACAATGATAACATACCATAATCTGGTCATTGCGTTGTTGCTTCCCTGCTCGCTAGGTACCTTATTATTCTTCTGACTCCGAAACCAGGAAGCATTGACGATAAGTGTACGTACCATGGAAGGACATTCCCCCTCGCTACTGTCAAAGCTTGTTTAGGTGCCGAAAGCGGTATAGTGTTGGAGTATCCAAACAGCCAGGTGTCGAGACCAATTCCGACTGTACATCCACCGGACTAAAGTACTGTACTGTACCTATTCGCGACCGACGGCATAGCATAGCAGCGCATCGGATCAACACCTCCAACTATCTACATTACTACCACGCAATTACTATTCAAGATGGCCGATCAAGCCCTTGATCAGATCCGAGACATCGTCGATGGACAGATTGTACATGATCCCCCTCCTTGATTTACCTGATCAACGTCTGACTGAAGCTCCACTGTAGGACTTTGAAGGCCAGAAGCTCGTCGAGATGCTCGCTACCGTTCTCCTTATCGTTTCCGGCGTACGTTCAACCTCCTGCCATGATATCATATATCATTGTCCTCCATTGCTTGGCTAACTGCGAAATAGCTGATCTCGTTCGTCGTCGGCTACATTCTCCAAGATATCAAGCTCGCCGTATACCTAGGTCTGGGAGGCACAGCCCTGACCTTCCTCGTCGTTGTGCCGGCGTGGCCATTCTACAAAAAACATCCTGTCAAGTGGTTGCCAGCAGGTTATGCGTACGATCTTGCAAGCAAGGGAAATCAATAAATTGTATGGCCCGACTTGGGCATGGCTATCATCTCTGGTACATCAGTACCAAAATGCAACACCTCAGCGATCCCTTTCCCACGATTATTTTGTTCTTTTCTTCGTAAGACATAATCTCCAGAGACGTCGTTCAAGTTATGCTCTATCGTCCGTACTTCTGGAACTCCCAATCTCTATTGTCCAAAGGACAGACAGATCGAGCCTTCAACCATCGTGAGATACAATGGAAGTGGAAAGCATGCTAGGTACTCGTTAGCACAAATACTTGAGAATAACATGATGCAGTCATCTTACGTTGCAGATACCCCAGGCTACTGTGCACTCTTCGCTAGTAGCGGAAGCTTGGTTGGCCTGACATTCGATGCCTGGTGAATTTGTCAGCCTCTTCCCATGACGTCGTGAAGATATTCAGTAAACATACATAGGTCCATGATATGATTACGGCAAATAGCACAGTTATCAACGACGATATCCCATGCCCAGAGAGCTACGGCATTCCACTGCGTTTCCCGTCAGCATGTGTCCAGGAGGGTAACATCCAGGAACTCTGTACCTTCTTGACCTCAAACTTCTTCTTGCCCTCGACGCTCTTGCTGTTAGAGCCCTCGGCCTTCTTGGCGACGGGCGCATCGCTCATCTCAACGTCGGCCATGGTTGGTATAGTGTTCGAAGTAAGGATTAGGTATTGATGTTTTGCGGTATCGATTTGCTGGCTGCTGAAAGACACGGCTGCTTACTGTCGGAAGTCAGAATCGATCGTCTGGTTTTGTTGTTGCTGAGTTGCGGTCGACAAGCGAAGGCGAAATACGTACAAATAAATATCGTTTGCCGGACGGTCCTATGCGTCGTTGAAAGCTTGTGACTGTCAGAGGCACAGATTCGGCATGAAGCGAACAGTAAAAGAAGAGGGAACCTTGATGGTGCAACGCAGGGGAAAAGAACAAACATACCTTCTCACTGTTAAATGCTGACTTTAGAAAAGCGATGATGCGACTCAAGAGTTTGGGTGGAAAGCTGGATCTGCCTATCTCCTCGATAGTACCTAGAAGGTATAGATTGGATGGATGAAGCGCCAGGCAGGCAGCTACCTACGGTGGGTGCTGACCCTGTAACGCAACCCGGGCATTTGTTACAGCGAAGCGGCACGGCGGGGTAGATTAGGTAGAGTTTCGATCTATCCTTCCATTCCATTCAATTCAATTCAGTTCAATTTTGTTATCAATAGTCTTTACGTGCAGCTCATACTTTTTTTTAAAAACTTAGACCTATTAATGTAAGATATTATTCGTCGAGCAATCTGAAAGTTGACAGGAAAAAGAATAAG
>QGDY01000068.1:0-116137 GCA_004367095.1 Fusarium nanum | reverse complement strand
GGCAGCGGGAGCACTGGGGGCGGGGGCAGGAGCGGAGCCGGATCCACCGCCGACGGTGAAATCAACGCAGGCCTCGTAGGTCTGGTCGATATCGGGAGCGTCCCAGAACCACTGGAGAACACAGTCACCAGCCTTGGTGCAGTCACCGCCGAGGCTCTCAGGGAGAGTGACGCTGAAAGCAGTGTTGTTCTTGTCAGTACCAGCGTTGGAGGCGTAGTTCTCGAACTCGATGAGAGGAGTGCCAATCATGGTGTCAGAAGAGGTCTTGACAACAGAGACGTTGGCGTAGCCGGTGTGGGGAGCGGCAATGTTGATCTCAAAGGGGATCTTCTCGCCGAGCTTGAAGCTCTGGACATTGTCCTTGTTGTCGTCGAACTGGAAACCCTTGCAGAGCCAGAGGTTGCAGTTGGCGGCATCGAGGTCCTCGCCGACGACCTGCTTGATGCCCTGGACGTTGCCGTTGATGTCGGAGCTCTGCTGGTTGAAAGGCTGGTCACCGCAGGCGGCCTTGTAGGCATCACCGGGCATACGGGGAGTAGGGGACTTGATGAAGCCGTGGGCGGCGACAAGGGGGAGGAAAGCGAGGATACCGGCGGCGTTCTTCATTTTTGCGGTAGTTGTTGTAGATAAAAGTAAAACTGAATAGTTTGTTGTTTTTTTCGTGGAGAGTCTCTAGGACCAGATAATTGTATAAAGAGTGAGTAAAAATATAACGGCCGTCAAGGCTCGAAACGAAAGTGATAGATTGAAAGAGAGTGGAAAAGGTAGTGAAAAAAGAATGTCGAATCTGGTCCTTCGAGGTCCGTGAAAGAATAGAGGCTGAGAGAGGAAAGAGAAGTGCTACGAAAGAGAATGGGAAAAGTCGATATATACTTGAGACTGGTTCTGAGAGACAGGGTTTAGAGGAGAGGAGGATCTGATACTACCTTCTCGGCGGACTCAAGCGAGGCGGTGGGCCAAAGCCTGGGCCTTGTTCGCTCCGTAGTCAATCTCGTTGATGAGACCCTTGTCTGAGGGGCCGAGGACCACTTCTCAACGGCGGCAATAGAAGGACCTTATACACGGATACTAGGAATTACAAGCGCTGGCCGAGAGACGGACATGATGATCTGTGAATTCTGAGGCTATCACCATCAACTATTCTCATCTTGATAGTGTTTTCCATTGTAAGTTCATTCATTGTATAGTAACATCCACGATATAAACACTGTTTTGCCCATCAAACCATCCCATACCATCTGTTTCCAAACGTCAAAAGAAGCAAAACATCTCAACCTTGCAAATGCACCGTTGCCAAGGCCCGACTTCACCGGAATTCGAAGCTCGCACCACGAACCAAACAAAGAAGATTCGTCCGGCGTTGTTGTGTCCCCCACTTTTCTACCGCTGCAGGTGAAAGACGTTAGCCCCTGTCAAGTTTGGAGCCAGCGCAAGGGGCAGGCTTTTGATTGGTGGAACTTATAAGGTTGATGTTTGAGCCTCAAGACAACGATGGATGACAAGAGACGGGGGAAAAGATAGCGGAAGACTGGAGAATGGTACAACTGTCCGCCGAGATTTAATTAATTAAATATAGTCAAGGGAAGGATTCTTCCGTTTAAGCGATTCGCTTACGATATTGCTTCGATCGATCTTGAGTTACCATAACTCTACTAGTTAACCTTCTAACTCTATCATTAATTGACTACCCATCGACCCTCTAACAATACGGAAACTATATCTCGATACTGTTCACTGTTGGCCGTCATCATGTCAAATCATTAACCCTCTCTGTAAGCATAAACCATCAAAAATCCTACCCGCTATATCCCTGCAGCACCCCTGTATCCCCCTCTGAACAAACGATTTTCATCCATGGAAAAACTCTCACCCCTGTCACCCTTCAAAAACTCGAAACCCGTCTCCGACAAAACAATTGCTGTCCGTGTTTCAGGATGATATGCGGCCAAGGCAGGGCATAATCTCCTCTCCCTCGCTCGTGCACGCATCGCATGCATCATGGTAAAAATATCATTCGTTGTCTTTATTCCACTGTCAGTTCGTCCCTGGTTATCCTCGGAAAACGGCAGATAACCGTGTAAACCATCCATGATCATCTCATCTTGGCACTTAATTTATTCTCGGCTTTCACCATCGCATCACGATACAGTTCACACTCAAATCTTAGATGTAACAATTCTCCGTAAATTCATTATGCTGCTAAAAACCTCTTTTCATCCTCAATGCTTCTCGAATAGCTATTACAATGCATATGTGTGCATCCCATGTCGAAACGTACAAGCACATAATCTCCAATTCCCATCCAACCTGGAGCAAATGTATCGGTCGCTATATCGTCATCATGATCCAATCGTCAAACAAACGTCAAACAGAACAATCAGCCAGTAAGAGGCCGATATCTAGATACAAATAAAGTTTTGCTATGAATGAACTCACGCCGCATACATGCATGCATGTATGATCTAGATGGGCTCATCGCGAGGCTCAATAAGCACCTCGTTGACAGCGACGTGAGGGGGTTGACACACAGCGTACACGATAGCGCTGGCCACCTCCTCAGGCTTCAAAACCTCGGCGCCTGTAGGCTCACCGTACTTCTTGAGAGCCTCCTGGTCAGTCGACATGCCCAACAGGTCTGTGGCCACGTTTCCGGGCTGCACAGCTGTGACCCTGAGACCAGAACCCGCTGTCTCGAGACGCAGCGCCTGAAGTGTTGCCTCAACAAAGAACTTGCTGGCAGAGTAAACGCCCAGACCAGGGAACACCTTGCGTCCAGCATCGGAAGAAATGGCCACAATGTGTCCAGCTCCACGGGATAACATGCCCGGGACTGTTGATGACAAGGCGTTCAAGAGGCCCTTGCAGTTGACATCGACTGTGCGCTCCCACTCATCCGTCTGGTTGTTGGCCATCATGGTAAAGTACATGACGCCCGCGCAGCTGACCAGGATATCGACAGGGCCGAGCTGCTCGCTTGCCTCCTTCATCAGGGACTCCACCTGGTCCCTCTTTGTGACATCGGTCGGGTGGATCAACACCTTACCACCGTAGACGCTAATCTTCTTCTTGACGCCTTCCAAAGCATCGGCCCGTCGAGCCGCCACGGCCACATGGGCGCCCTCCTTGGCAAGACCAGCTGCCACTGCGGCGCCAATTCCAGAAGAAGCACCAGTCACCACCGCAACCTTGCCTGCCAGGCGACCCTTGCGCACCTTCTTGGCACAGCCGTTGACCTGATCCCGTCGAGGAGGTCGAGACAACCAACCACGAGCATAGAAGTGTCGCATATAGATCTCGAGAAGACCGTCGTTCATCTTGGGGCGAGGGACGTTGTACTTGTCAAGCGTAGGCTGTGTCTTGCCATCCTTGAGCACAATGACCGACTTGAGAACCTCAACGCTAGGCATACCACCTCGGAGAATATCGACAGTAAAGGGGTCATCGCCGGTCTTCTTGTTGCCGCGCTTCTCCCACCAAAGGGCAACCCAATCGTCCCAAGCTAGAGGCTCAGTAGAGTAGCCCAGCTTGGCCAGAGAGGCAAACAGGTCCTTGGAATCAACAGGAGCGGGGTCGCCGAGATGGTAGAGAGTTTGCTCAGTGTCGTCGGTGTGATTTGCGAGAGTGACAATGGCATCGCTGACAAAGTCAACAGGAGTCATCTCAACATACCAGCCCTCGACATCAGGAGCGCGTCCGAGCTGGAGTGACTCCACGACAATAGCATTGATCAAATCCCAGGCGTTGGTTGAACCAGATACACTGTGGCCGCTGATGGTACCAGGACGGTAGACTCGTACAGGAATGCCTCGGCGGCTGGCCTCGTCGACAAGCTTCTCAGCAACCCACTTGGTCTGGCCGTAACCATCAAGCAACTTGGTAGGGACGTCATCAACATCGATGACAGTGTTCTCACACCAACCAGTGCGGGAAGGTGGAAGCACACCGTTGGTAGAGACGTGGTGAACAGTAGCACCGCTGCGGCCAGCAAGACGAAGAATTTCTCGAGTGCCGTTGACGTTGGCGTTTCGGAGGGCAGCGTAGGGGTAGACCAAGTTGACGGTAGCAGCAGAGTGGACAATGACCTGAACACGAGTGGACAGCTCGTCAAAAACGTCGGGAGAAAGACCCAGACGCTTTCTGGTAAGAGTACCGGGCAAGATCTCAATGCGCTCCAGGAGGTAATCCTCCCAAAGTCCAAGGTCAATCAAGTTCTTTCGGATGCGAGCCATACCGGCAGGTGCACAGTCTTCCACGGGCTCGGGGAATCGCACAAGACAGATGATCTGTGCGTCGGTAGAGTCAACCAGCTTCTTTAAAAGGAAAGCACCTAGGTAACCAGTAACACCGGTAAGAAGGATGGTCTCGGCATCTCTGAGAGCACGCATAGGAGTGCCGTTGCCCTGGATATCTTCAGGCAGAACGGAGTCTGCGCGAAGAACAGCTGGCAGGTCAGCCTGCACGGCGGCGGTGTGACCATCGCGGGCTGCCTTGATGGCTGCAACATGGCCTTCCAGAGTAGGGTTTCCGGCAAGAGGAGCCAGAGGAACAGGGAAACCAAAGGTCTTTGTGAGACGTCCAGCAAGGTCAGCAAGGGCCAAAGAGTGACCGCCAAGGTCGAAGAAGTCGTGCTTTGGTGTGATGACATTGGCGGGCATGTTAAGCGAAGCAGCCCACAACTGGATGACTGTCTCCGTCTTGACCTTGATGTTTTGCTCCTTCTTGGGGGCAGGTCTGGGCGATCGCGGAGACGGTGGTGCGGGCAGAGCCTTGAGGTCTGTCTTGCCGGAAACCCCATGTGTGGGTAACTCATCCACTTCAACCCAGACAGAGGGAATCATGTAGTGAGCAAGGTGGTCGGTGAGAGCACGTCGAGCAACGGGACTGTATCCGTACTCGTCGATAAGGGGAATAGTTCGGTCGCGAGATTCGCCCTGCTCACGGACGATGTAGGCTACGATTTGTCGCTCCAGACCTTCGCCGTGAGCAACGACCGCACAATCGCGGACAGCAAGATGCTTTCGAATGGCACTCTCGACAGCACCAGGCTGGACAGTGTAGCCACGAGTCTTGATCATACCACCAACTCGGCCAGTAATCTCCAAAAGCCCGTTGTCGAGAATGCGAGCCAAATCGCCAGTGCGGTACATGCGCGCGTCCTTTTCTCCAGCGAAGGGGTCCATTTGGAAAGCCTTGGCCGTAGTTTCGGGCAGGTTAAGGTATCCTCGGGCCAGAAGGTTACCACCGACGTAAAGCTCGCCGCTCACGCCAGGGTTGACTCTGTTGCCAGCCTCATCGAGAACGTAGGTGTGTTCAGGGTCCGTGAGTTGACCTACAGGGCACACTCGGGTCTCGAAATCGACAAAGGTCTTGATGTCGCCCACAGCAACCTCGTGGGTCTCGCAGGCGCTGTAGACGTTGAGAAGTCGTGTCTCGGGGAGAGCATCCATGGCACGGCGAACAAGGTCAGTAGTAACGACCTCGCCATTCAGCCAGAGTGAGCGGAGGTCAGGGAGCTGCTGACCGAGCTTGGGGTGTCGAGAAAGAACTGTGGCCAAAAGTGTGGGAGTCATGAGGGTATCGGTGATGCGCTTTGAAGAAAGAAGCTCAACAAGAGCAGTAGGGTCGTAACTGGCGTGATCGGGGATGGCAACAGTGGTGGCACCTCGAATGAGGGGTCGGAGCATCTCCCAAATGAAGAAAACATTGCAAGCCACTCTGTCGCCGGGCTTGAGGTCGCTGACGGCGAATCTCAAGTCGTAGGAGCGAATTGCGGCTCTATGGGGGTTCATGATACCCTTGGGCTTACCAGTGGTACCAGAGGAGTAGGCGACAAAGAGCAATCGCTCAACATCATCATCTTCAGGAAGTGACCGTCTCTCGGTCAAATGGGGTGAAGACTCTCCACGCTCCTGCTTGTCGGGGCTGTCGACAACAATGACGGGAGTTTCAGATGTGAGGTTTTTCGAGTGCTCAACTTGAGTGAGAATGACAGTTGGCTTCGCATCTTCGATGACATCTCGTAGCAGGCCGGGAGGGTAAGCGACCTCGAGGACCAAAAAGGCACCACCAGCTCGGAGGGTAGCCAGAGCGGCGATAACGTAGTCGGCACTTCTGCCCATGAGAACACCAACCAAATCATCACGACCAACACCGTAGTCACGTAATCGCTCAGCTAGAGCCCAAGTCTCTCTGTCGAGCTCTGCGTATGTGAGGGATCTGTTCTCATCCTCGAGAGCCACAGCATCAGGGGTGGCTGAGGCCTGCTGCTCAAAGAGAGCAGCGAGATCCTTGTTGACATCAATAATCGTCATGATGCCAGATGTGAATGAAGAGTGAAAGAATGAGAGAGGGGAAGGATCTCAATGGAAGAGGACAGAAAGCGAATGAGTCGGTTTAAAGATAAAGATGGCAAGAGCGGTGGGTGGGTCACGCGACCAGTCTGCAGAGGTCGAGACGAGACTAGGAGGAGATGTCGGTGACGGGTCCGGTAATATTCCAGGCAGAGCCGGGGCAGTCCCCAACAATAATTATTAGGTACCGTACGCGGCTGATTAGGTACGAAGGCGGAGTGGATGAATCCTTTTCTGGGGGCTCGGGGAGGGCTAATTTTGGAGAGTCAAGCCGAGGGTGAATGGAGCAATGAACGATTGTTTTTTGTCGTATCGTAAAACGAGTTGGCCTCAAGTTTCCGTATTTTGAGGGTCTCGCGGGGTCAAATAAGGTAGAGGCGTCTGTGCTGCAATATACAAGCTCCAACCTCAAGAAAATGACACAATGGAAACACCGAAGGTGTAGAGGGTATCAGACTTGTGAATAGAGAGAGAAAATATGTAAAACTAGGACAAATGGAAGAAGACATTCCCTTTTTATCTACAACAACTGTACATCACTGTCAGGGCGGTGCCAATTGACATGGACCCCCCACGAAGAATTGAAAGTCAATGATTGGGCTGAGGCGGAGCTATACCGCCAGATCTAGGGACTTTTCAGGCATAGCTGCCCGCCAATTTTGGGACCTGGAGGGGGAGGGGGGAGAGGGGAACGACTCCATCATGGTTCTGGAGAAGTGTCAACAAGGTGAATTGAGATGTCGATGCCATTGTTTCTGTATTATTGTGGTTTGTATGATAGTATTGCTTCTGTTTAACGATGTTATGATCACTCTCGTATACAGCATCTTGAAGACTTTTTATCCCTGTCGATCGAAACACAAAGGGACTTTTTAACCAAACAGCTGGGCCACTTTCACGTGCTAGAAACATTGTTCTGGTCGCTACAGCACCCCTGCCAAAGTGGTGGAGCGCCAATCGGAGCCGTTTCTCAGGACCGTTGTAGGGTAATCCTAATCTCAATTGAATATCAAGTTTGAAGTTACGACAACTCGAATCAGCATACGACCAGAGTAAAGCAATACCAGATCAAGTGTTTACAGTTCAGGTTGTTTCTCTTTTTCTTTCCTGAGTAAAGGCAAACCGGTAAAATTCAGAGCAGAAGGAATGGCTCTATAGAACAACGATATGCACAATGTGCTAATCCCAGTCATCAACTGCAATCGTCCCCTCACAATCAAGTCACCTACATATCAATTGCGGGATTAATTAAGTTTGGGGACTATTTTGGTTACTTCTCACGCGAGAACATGTGGGAACCGTCACATTCTTTCGGATCTCGCAGGGCAGAACGTTATCAACTGTGCTCCCCGTTGCTGGAAGCCATCGCCTCAAGACGGTCTTTTCTCTCTTTTCTTGTCACCAGACTACACAAAAGTCCCATACCATGAACCACAAACTTTGCCAACTCATCATTTCCTTTTTAACCACAAATCACAAGACTTTTGAGCCCGGAGCATCGCGATTCTCCCGTGGACTTTTCTCTGATTGGCGCCGACGACCCGACCGGACCATCGCCGCCACCGTCGCGCATTGCCCTATTGATTCTCGTGCATGACGCTCGGGGAGTCTGTTTCTTGGAGAGCTAGCGAATGGGAGGGTCTGGTGGTGAGCTTGTTTCGGGGCGAGGCATTCTTGGCTCTGGAGGGGGAGGGGTTTGTGGGTTTGTTCCCATGTCTTGTGGGCGGGGAGTTGAGTAAAGATGACGCGGATGTCAATTAGTACTGTAACTGTAGATGATTCTCACCAGTAGATAAGAGAAGGAATCGAGGTGGGTTGCATTTGAACGTGGGTGTATGTACTGCATGTCTGCCCTGGCATTGATGGTGTTCCATTTTCATCCAAAGAAGCTTACCGCTTGGCGAACGACGTCAGCCACATTTTCGAAGAGCCTCTAAAGACCAATGGCGTCTTCTAGACCTCGGGCAAAGATTTTCAGCCATTGTCACTGGTCTGTTGCGCGAAACCTCATTGCTTCACCGAGCAAGAATATGTCATGCGGTAAGCTTTCGTAGGATCTCAACGATATTTTCAATCATTTTCCTTTTTGCTGTTTCCTGAAGCCGGGTAAAGAGGCATGTTGCGCAACGTCTCGATCGGTACCTAGCCATCCATTCAGCAAGCCACAAAGTCACAAAGTCAACGGCAGGAGTTATGATTACAGAGCTGATGAGATCGCTCTATGTGCATGTCTGTAATCAAGACGAAATCATTGTTAATGTACCGATTTTACTTGAACTCGGTACTGGCAAGGCAGCCGGGTATCTGACCTTAGTACTGTACGGAGTTGTATTCCGGGCGATCTACAGGCTGATGCGCAACAGCGGCTTAACAGGCAGTCCCTGGTACATCAATTTGTCGCAATGGAACGGGCACAATTGAACCATTAACACTCTAATTATAACCATAGAAGACCATGTTAATCCGGCCCCGCTCCTCGTGTCATTCTTGACAATGTCTTGTCAAAAGATAAGATAAAGAGCGAAAAAGACCCACACAAAAGACGCCCTTTGTCATGTCTTGTCATTTCTCGCTGGGTCCCATCATGTCAAAACACAACGCCCTTTGCCATGTCTTGACATGCTGCTAACAAAAAATTACCAAATAATTTGATGCTTTATGCGGGAGAACTCCCTAAATCGTGGTGCTATCCCACGGCCCGTCCGCCGCTTGACGTAAAATAAATTCATCGTATGTCGCGGTGAGCTGACGCTCTGCCATATTAAATGACCCTGCCCCCTTCCCCTGGGCTTCGTTTTGTTCTTCGTTTCTACTACTATTGGGATGTTTATTTTCCTTCACCCTGGCGACGATCCAAACGATACGACTTTACGTTGACGAATATTCGACTTCACGTGCGAGAAGACCAGACAAGTTTTCAGGGTATCATCATACGTCTCATTAAACAACTATTACACTGCTATACGCCAAAAAAAGATACAAGAACTTTTTGCTACACTTTCATAAAAAAACAACCGAGAACTCCCGAACCGATTCATCGTCTTACATCTGCTCTCGTCCCTTGCTCAGATCGACCTCAAGCAAAGGCACGACCTTGGTTCGGCAGATGAGCTTGTGGCCGACGTAGAGAGCGGCGAAAAGCATCAAGCTGATGTAGTTGGAGAAGAAATCAGCCGTGCTCCACTCGATGAAGACGGTGAAACCACAGGTGATGGTGATGAGGGCTACGAAGAAGGCGCCGTAGTACGACAGGTAAGGTTGAAGAGGCGCCTGGTAGGGAAGCTCATCACGGGGGATGCCCTGCGCGGCCATGATCTTCTGGAAGCGGATGTGGCAGACGTTGATCAGAACCCAGGTGATGAAGCACGAGGTGGAACTGACGTTGAGAAGCCAGTTGAAAACCTGAACTCCGTTGGAGGAGAGGTTGATGTAGGCAATCAGACCCATGACGGAGCAAGACATGACGGCGAAGTAAGGAGTGCCGTACTTGTTGGTGCGCTTCATGAAAGCGGGGGCGAGACCATCCTCAGCGAGAGCGACCATGATTCGGCTACTGGAGTAAACGTTGGAGTTGGCAGCTGTGAGGATGGCGGAGAGGAGAACAGCGTTGATGATGTCAGGGAGAACCTTGACACCAGCGCGGGTGGCGACAAGGACGAGAGGGGAGGCAGAAGCATCCTGAGCACCGCTGTCGAGGCGCTCATCGTTGAAGGGCACGTTGATACCAACGAAGAAGACGGTGGCCATGAAAAGGCTGAAAATTCCCCAGAAAGTCCAGCGGATAGCCTCGGGAATGGCCTTGCGGGGGTTGGCAGTCTCACCAGCTCCGACACCGACAAGCTCAGTTCCCTGGAAAGAGAAACCAGCGGTAACAAGAACAGCCCAGAAACCGACAAACTTGCCAGTGGCACCCTCGACCATGTAGGCATTGGCAACGCCGGGGTCGTTCCAGTACTTGAAGCCAATGTAGCCCTCGTCACCAACACCAGCGTTGATGCAGATGGAGAAGATGATGAATCCGATGATGGTAACGACCTTGATCATGGAGAACCACATCTCAATCTCGCCGAAAATACGCACGGGGACAAAGTTGAGACCAGTGAAGAGAGCCCAGAAAACGCTAATCCAGATGGCGATGCTGAGGCTGGAATCCCAGTACTGAATGATGATTCCGGCGGCGACGAGCTCGAGAGCAAAGGTAATTGACCAACTGAACCAGTACAGCCATCCCATGGCGAAACCCAAGGTAGGATCGACGAAACGAGCAGCGTAGGAAGTAAATGAACCGGCGATGGGGATGTAGGCGGCCATCTCTCCCAGACTGACCATGACCGAGTAAACGACTGAGCCCATAAAGGCAAAGGCGACGAGCAGAGAGACAGGACCAGCCTTGACGAGAGCTGGTCCGACACCAAGGAAGAGACCAGTTCCAATGGTACCGCCAATGGCGATGAACTGCAAGTGACGAGAGGTCATGGCCCGGTCAAGGCCAGCCTCGCCAGTCTCGACATCCTCCTTGTCGTTCTTGTTCTTCTTCTCGTTGCTCACACGAGGGGACTTTTCGTCCGCCGATGAAGAGTCAAACATTTTGGCGCTAGTGTAGTTTATACTCTCTCCAAAGAGTATATTTTATATGTATATCTCGGATGTGAGGCTGATGATATGTGAAACACAAGAGATGAGAAAGATTAGATGAGGGGAGAGAGAAGAAAAAAGAGAGGGACAGATGAATGATGTGATGTGCTGTGTCTGTGAGAAACCAAGCGAGAGAGAAACACCGAGGCCAAGTGGGCTTGTTATGTAAAAAAATTGAAATGTCAACGGGGATGGCTTATGGATACGGGCAAGGCTTGCATGGGAAGGGAAGGGATCGGGAATAGATTGAATGGGCCCATTACGAAAAATTTCGATATCGGAACAGGCCAGACTCAGACCTGAGAGATTTCAAGATAAGTCAGTCTCTACGGAGTAGTGTGAGTGGCTCTAACTACTCCCATCTCTATGGATTTACTGGTACTATTTTTCGCCTCCCGGTGATGAGCGACCGAAATGCAGTTTTTTTCTCTGCTTGTCTGTAGATGATGATCACTTCAACCTCGATCATCTGCATAAACATATTTCTCCAACTTCCTCTTTCGAATACAAATCACACTATACAGCCCAATTGAGATGCAACAATCCCCTTTCAACAGCGAAATATCGCGAGATTTTAGCTGCTGTAGTTTCCGGCTCGTTGCCGATTTAGGTTCCCGGCCGCCACACTAAGTAATGACCCCCTGCGCGGTTACTTGACAGCGCCAGAAAAATTCAATTCCAGACGTCAGGGGTCCCTTTTTTTCTTCTCCAACGCGCCACTCAAGAGAAAATCCTTGCTACGGCTTGTCCGCTGCGAGAATTAACAGGACCAATTAGGTCAAAGGATCAGAGCAGAATTTTTGCAGTAGTGGCTTGATTCTGCACGCTGCCGCATCTTCGATTTGTTCTATGCAGCCTTCTAATGCTGACCGATGGCCTGATTTGGTATTTGTTTCGCACCAGCTGTTGATCAAGTTTGCGATACTACTCTGTACCGTCGGGTCATTTCGATATTGCAGTGCAAGGGTGACAATAAACTAGTAGGGGGGATGATTGCCAAGCATCGCGGCTCTTTTGCGCGCAGTCGCGCTTTTTGCCGACGACAACCTCGATTCTCCGAACATCTGTGACTCTTTGAATGCAGTCATGTATCCTCCATTATCGGAGTGCACCGACCACAAGAAATGATAGAGAACCTGGGAATAAAATGGATCTGAAGACCGGGGATGAAAACGACAAAGATCCCTGGTAAACAGTTACGTACAGATATCAAAATAAGCATGCCTTGGGGACATTTTTGAGGAGAACCTGGTTTGCTTCCAGAGTCGAGATTGGGTCCTTTGAGTTTTCATTATGTACAAGTTCTTCTTCTCCGCTTGAGATTCATCATTTCCCCTCGCTGGAGCGCGCGTTAGCGATTACGGGCCGAGAAAGTAACGGGTTGACTCAAGATGTTCCGGTGCGATGGTACGGATATTACTCGCGATAGTACGGATACTCATCCTCCAAGTCAAGCGCGAATAGGATCGTCGTAGCAACAGATGGGCATGTAACATGTTGAACCAACCTGCATATCATATTATTAGTCCCCATACAAACCAAGCTCGAAAGAGTCTTTCTCCGTCCCCATGGTTCGACAATCTTAATTGCTTACCTTGTTCCCCACTGGAGCTACAGCCAACTTGTCTCACCAACCGTTGGACATGACAAACTCTTTGGCGATGGAGTTGTGTAATGCGTTGCAGATATCCCCCCCGAGCTAGGATCGCGATAGACCGGAAGATCTTCCCGCAGAGGCTTGCATGAAGTTAGGGACCAGGCTTACGGCCGATAGGCTTAATGTTCGGGGTAGCTTGGAGAGCTTCCTCTTTGTGAAATGTGTTCTGTTGGTTTGAGTGTTCAAAAGGACCTTTGTTGGACGTCTATGCTTGGGTGTCGCCGAGAGTAAAGTGAGGTTGTTGAGTGCGGCGCAGTATGTGGCATGAGAGCCTCAATCTCGCGCCACTCGTGCGTGGTTAACACAACGACATGTTACCTCCTGGGCTTCGTCAAACGCTCAATATTGATCGCGTTGTCAGCTTACCACCACTTTACATGCATATGCACTCGAACAGATCGTTCGAAGGAAACGCATGTTTATTTCAGTAGGGAGCAACGAATACAACCAATCAGAGGGAAGATTTGGATTCGGCCTGGGAATAAACAGAAAATGGCCGTCTCGTATTCCCGATCCCGAATCCAGCCAATATTAGTAGAGATTGGAAAGAACGAATACCTATTTCGGTTTCTTCACTGCATTTTTAATCTACTGCAAAGGGTCACAATGTACATGCTATCCATTATACCTACCGCTTTAATTGCGTTGATTAGTCTGGCCTACTCAACACAGGAGACTGATATCCCGCACAAACACTGCGCCTTGAGCGTTGTGGAGAGCTCAGTCTAGACCCGAGCTAGATCATCAAGAGCTAATCAACTTAATTCACCTTTCAATCACATCTGACAGCTCAAGAAAGCTCTCTGCAGGCACTACCGATGCTAAAATGTGGAATTATTCCCATCTTCCCAAGCTTGGATTCTATATCAATCATTGTTGTACTGAATCAGTCCAACCGGGTGCAAGCGGATGATATAAGATATTGGAATGCTCGCCCAGAATTGTTACGGTCGCGACGCGTGTGATGTTGATCTTCATTTGATGATTTCAACATTAGGCGAGCTGCATTCGTTACAAGTAACACAGAACAAAGCTCTGTTTTAAAAGACTGTGCTCCTTCATGAAACAAAGACTCCTTTCAGAATTATACAGGCAAAACTTAAGCTTATCACCGTGAACAGTAATAAAAGGTTCTTTCCTTGAAACAATTTCGGCATAACGGCACTTTGCGAAGCCTTTAGCGGCTCTTAGCAATTCTTGTCCAGCGCGCTTCAGCTGCTCAGGCCCTGGAACTACAGGCTGACCAGGTTTTGATTGGACGAGATAATCTTGGCTAAACCTAATGTCGTTACACTTGTCGCTCTAGGTTGATCAAGCTGGCGCCTCAATGACCTCATCGAAACGAGCCAAGCTGCTGTGATGTCTTTGATTTCTGGTCTTGGAGGCAGTCGCAATCTTGGAGGGCCCCGCCTGTTTTTCTTGTGTGTCGCGAATGATCATGATGTTTGCAACTTCAACCTCCCCTTTTATCTTGATGCACTTTTTATCAACTCCATCAACTATCCATCAATTAATCACTTTTTCGCATCCTTCTCGACTGCCGGTCGCGATTGATTTGGTCCGGCATTTGCATTGCACGACACCCCTGCGCTGATCCTCCAGACCCATCGCGACGCAGAAAAAAACATCCAATTTCCCATCGATAGCTCCATCGAGTTGCCGCCATCATGGGCGAAGCCGATAACTATTACAACGGGGGCCAGCAGCAGTATAACGGCGGTTATCAACAGCAGTATCAACCTCAGCCTCCTCCCGCCGCTTTCCAGCAACAGCAGTATCAACAGCAACCATACCAGCAACAGCCATACCAACAAGATCCTTCCCAGAATGGCGGCGGGTATATGCCCGCCCAAGGCTACAATGACAATGGCAATGAGAAGGGTTCTTTCGACCAGCAGTTCAAGATCGCAAAACCAAAGTACAATGATCTCTGGGCTGGTATCCTCTTGATCCTTGTGTTTGCTGGCTTTGTTGTTGTCTCTGGTCTCGCCCTTCAGGGTTACTCTGCGAACAAGGGCAATGCCGGTAATGGAATCTACAACAACCCCAATGACTTCTCGCTCAACACGAGTACCGTTATTCTGTTCATGTTCGTTCTTGCCGTCGCTTTCGTCCTGTCGTATGCGTATGTTTGGATGGCCCGACTCTTTCCCAAGCAGTTCATCTGGGTCACAGGTATCCTCAACGTATGCTGGGCCATTGGCACCGCCATCTTCTACCTCTGGCGCAAGTATTGGTCCGCTGGAATCGTCTTCCTTATCTTTGGCCTGTTTATGGCATTCTGCTTCTGGACATGGATCTCAAGAATTCCCTTCTCGGCTCTCATGCTAAAGACAGCCATTGACGTTAGCAAGAACTACGGCCACGTTTACCTCACTAGTTTGATCGGAGGCATTATTGCCACAGCCTTTGCCGCTTGGTACTCGATCACTCTTGTCGGAATCTACATCAAGTATCAGCCCGCCAACGATAACCCCTCATGCGCCGATGGTGGTTGTAGTCAGGGCAAGGTCATTGGCCTCATCGTCTTCATCACCTTCGCCATGTACTGGTTCTCCGAGTGGATCAAGAACACGATCCACACGATAATCGCTGGTGTGTACGGCTCTTGGTACTTCAACCCCCACAACTTCCCAAAGGATGCCACTCGAGCTTCCGCCAAGCGTGCCTTGACATACAGCTTCGGTTCCATCGCTCTGGGTAGTTTGTTGGTTGCCATTGTCCAGTTCCTTCGCCAGATTTGCAATGCTGCTCGCAACCAGGAGGCCGCGGATGGAAGCATGATTGGTTACGCTCTGTTCTGCTGCGTCAGCTGCCTGCTCGGTCTTTTAGAATGGGCTGTCGAGTTCCTCAACCGCTACGCTTTCTGCCACATTGCTCTCTACGGAAAGGCCTACTTCGCAGCTGCCAAGGATACATGGAAGATGATCAAGGACCGTGGAATGGACGCCTTGATCAATGTAAGTACACCCGTATTCATCTTCATTTCAACTACTAACATGTATAGGACTGTCTCATTGGACCCGTTCTTTCCTTTGGCGCCCTCTTCATTGCATACGCCTGTGCCCTTCTGGCCTACCTTTACCTCTACTTCACCGACCCTGCCTACAACAACAATGGACAGTACACCGCCGTCGTCCTGGCCTTTTCCTTCCTCATCGGCTTCCAGATCGCAAACATCTTCACCACCCCCATCTCCAGTGGTATCGAGACCATCTTTGTCGCCGCTGGTTGGGACCCCGCGGTCATGTGGCGCGATCACCCAGAGCTGTATCAAGAGATGTGCAGAGTGTATCCTAAGGTCCAGCAGGTCATTCGCGACCGCTAAGTTGGGATGGCTTATTGGATTGGAAAGAATTACTGGATTAATATTGCTTACCATTGAATAATACCATAGAAGGATTCTGGAGGAACGTTGTGTTTTTCTTGTGGAGGTGGAGAAATGGCTTTCTCTCACGACGTATCGCGATGAGAGTATGTAATGATAAACATCTAATACAATATCCCATTCCCATTGACCCTGTGTGGCTTGCCTCCCTGATGATGATTAGACGATGAGATGGCATTTTGTGCTGGATGATCCTTTTTTGCAGAAGCTCGCGCCCTGTGGAAGCATGAGTGATGCCCTTGAGGCACTTGACCAGCTGGGACAACCGTTGAATTGAACCAAGTAGTCAACTATACGTTACAATAGTTCGACTAGGCATGAAGAGTCTTTCCAGAGGCCGGCGTCTATGTGTGACTGCCCATTTAGATACTGCTCGAGAAAGCCCAAGAAGTGATGCAAGCCTGTGGCATTTGCATACTCCCGAGTGGTATAGTCAGTTTCAATAAGGAGTTGCACAA
The DNA here is from genome assembly GCA_004367095.1 of Fusarium nanum. Classification (NCBI taxonomy): domain Eukaryota; kingdom Fungi; phylum Ascomycota; class Sordariomycetes; order Hypocreales; family Nectriaceae; genus Fusarium; species Fusarium nanum. The sequence continues at coordinate 99,649 of QGDY01000068.1, read as the reverse complement.
CAGGAGAGTCGGACTAGATCTTTGTTTATTGAGAATAGTCCGCGATCTGGACAAAGTATACCATTGCCATTCGACAACGTGCTATGATTCTCGGTTATGCCTTGCGCTCAAAGTCCACAGTCAACCCTGGAAGAAGCTCAATAGACTCAGGGCTATCCTTCGTTCCCAAAAGAGTCAACTTAATCTCCGCCTTCCCATCCCCACCCTCAAGCGTCGACAAAACAACCTTGTTACTCCCCTCATTAGGCCCAGCGGGAAGATCATACGGCCACTCCCTATCCGCAGCCTTTTGATTGTGAATAGCGTCGTACACAGGCTTGTACGTAGCGATATCCTTCTCAGGCAGCAGAACGGTGACTCGCGAAACACCCTTTGCGTGAGAAGGATGCTTGGTATACTCATGAAGCCCATCACCACCCTCCGCCTTGAACGGCGATCGCAAATGTCTCTCCGTCTCGTCAACGCACCAAAACGGGATCGTCCCAGGGAAAATTCTGTTACTGTTTGGATCAAGCGCCACTGAAACGAGACACTTCATCAACACGCCATCAGGTCTATGTCTCTGAAGCGAAGTGAGGTTTCCGTAGGTGATTCCATTCCCCGCATCAGCGACCCGTTTCTGAAGAGCGGCGTACTCAGCTTCACTGCGAAGCGTATGCGCCCAATCAGCAATCTTGCCCTCTTCGAGACTTCCCCATCTGTGAGCGCGGCGCTTTTCGGGATCTACGCCTTCTATGAAGGCGATGAACTCGAGATAGGTTCCATCGGCGAGGTGGATTAGTTTGTTGACTGTGAGGCCGTCTGCGTGGGCGCTGCCGTCGATGACGAGGAGAGATTTGGAGAGGTTTTGGGTTACGGTTTGGAGGGTTTGGTAAGAGACCAGGATGGCGAAGTGGTCGAGAATTGGGAGTGACATTTTGCTTTTTGTGAGTTGTTTGTTTGGTACGGGTGATGAACTGGAGTGGTTGATTGCGTGTATAAGAGGTATTGCGGGGGTTCGGGGTTGGTTCGGGAGGAGTTCCGACTTGCATTGAGTGCGGCAGAACTGCATCCGCTGATGAAATGAACAAGTCAACCCAAACGCTCTCACAGAATATTCACCAGAACTCACCAAAACTCATTTCTAGTAGATTCAAAATGATAGAATAACATCTGACTATCGGTAGAGATTCCAGAAGTTTTATAAGCGATAAGATATTGTCCTAGAACTATGAGAATAAATTGCGCAAAAGGTATCTAAACTTCGACTAAACTCGACTAAAGCACAACGAAACAGTCTTCCAAGCAACGCAGCAACAATTCCAAAGTCGTCTTTCATATATCGGTCTTGCATCTCAAGCGGGCTGATGTCCCCTAACACCCTCAATCGTCCGCTCTCGACAAACCCCAATAGCAATCTCTAACCCCCTAAAATTCCCAGAACACCAACTCTTCACAGCATTGGCCTTCATTGTCATTTCAACCACCTGGCAAATCTTGTACAACGGCCCGAGGATCGCAATATCCTCCTCAACATATCCCTCCTGTTTCGTATCCCACCAGTACCCCGTAGCCGTCCAGGCACTTACATAGACAACACCATTGTCTATTGGAGGGACAAGAATGGATGCCAGAAATTGTATGCCCGATAGGGCATCCGTGACTTGACAGTCTCTGCATTGATCTGCTAATCTGCCTCCTTCGGCAATTGTGTCTGGAAAAGTATGTATTTCCGAGATGCTCCTGGGCATGACCATGCCGAAATGCACGTCGTCGCAGCCTCTGTGGGTAAGTAGGTTCATGCGACATGCTGGGCAGACAATAGGCTGGTCGTTGTCGAGGAGGTTTAAGAAGTGGGAGCCAATACATCTGGAGCCGAACATATGACCACAGGGCAAGATTCGTGCTCCATGGGAAATTGTCTTGAGGGCGTGGTCGTTCTCAAAATTGTGTTCGTGCGGGAAGACAGCCATTTTATCAAAACAGATCCCGCAATCGAGATGGAGGTTATTGTAGGAAGATGGATCTTGAAGGAGAGCGTCTCTGAGGGTGGGCCAGTAGGTATTGGTGAGTTTGGGTTGGTTGGAAGGGGGTTCTGCGTTAAGGATGCTTTTTATGGACATCTTGGAAGTAGATTGGGAAGCCATTTTGGTAGTAAGTATATTGGAATGAAGAGGATGAGAATTGAAACACGATGAAGGGAACCCGGGGAGGTAAACATTTTATCTCCATGAGCCTGTGATTCAAATATGTCCTTAGTGTTGAGTATCGCTTATTGTAGTTCGTGAACATGTTCATTGACAAAGAACCTTATTGTTCGATTCTCTTTGACTCACGTCCTAGCCTCTTGAACAACATCTATCCAGTCAATAGTATTGGTTCCAAACAAAGAATTCAAGAACAGCCGTGACAGTGAACAAAAAGAGCCATTCTAGCTTTTTATACGAACAAGCGGCTGTCTTCGAAACAACACTGCAATGGATTCTATGCAAGTCAGTGTTCAGACAAATGCATGTTCTACGCGGAATTGGGTCAGTAGATATTGAATGACAGAGATGTCGCTGAAACTCAAGCACCCGGGCTGACCATCATGGCCATGAATGAAGTGAGTACGAGACAGTACTGAGTTTAGGGTCCAAGGTTGATATCAGACAATCTGACCGCCGACATCTGATAACAGTGATATCTACGGCAAAGAGTGGAATGATCGTGTCTGGAGCAAGTTGTCGGCGCAGTGACGGCACTGAACTTCGGCAAATCCCACTTGGATTGAAGAGACGAGGGGAGCGTGACTTATTGGAACTCCGATATCAGTTATTGTAGCAAACTCGTGAACTAGCTAAGTCGGTATACTCTGTGCCTCGATACACCCGTGATGACTGAACCACACCAACACTCCAGTATCCGTGAATCATGGGTCTAACTGCTATTTATAAGAATAATGAACCGTTCCCCCTATGCCTCAGTAAGAGATTATCGGCTTGACAATACTTACTCCAACCTGGTGTTATTTGGTGACTCAAGGCCCATCCCATGACCCACGCGTATCGTATAACGCTTTCTTCCTCCTTTCAACTCAGGACGCAATGCCTTGTGCTTTGGTTGTTCTTTCGGCTTTTCAGGAGAAGTTTTGCTTCTATGAGTAGAGGCATTGGACTGAGAGCCCTGGTCGACATCCTTCATGGACTCACTAGAGCAGCAGTGAGGTCGTTTGTACTTCTTCTGTTTGCCCGTGGAAGGGGACTCTTGCCTTCTGGAACTTCGAAACCGATCCTCGCAATATAGCGTCATCTGTTTGCCCTTGGAGGGGGACTCATCCTTGGTGGGAATCCAAATGCGACTCTTGGCATCCAAAATCATCTCTCTGCTCTCGAGGGAGGATTCGTCCTTCGTAGGAAGCCAATAATGACCATCGCCAAGGTCTTTCATTGTCTTGCATCCTTCTTGTTCCAATGTATTGGATTCATGTTCTTCCGCCGTCTTGTATTCGTCTTCTTCCACTGTGTTGAGATCTTCCACTGTGTGGAATGTGCATTCTTCCGTTGTCTTGCATGTGCAATCTTCCACTACCTCAAGGTATTCGTTCACTGAAGTCTCGTAACCAGAGAGTACAGTTGGCGGGGGTGTCGGGGGTGTCGGGATGCCAGTGTATTTCTCTTTAACAGATTTTGCCGAATCACTAGCATCATTCGATGGAACGGAAGGCTTAGATGAAGAGCCAGATTCTGACTCGAAAGCGTCCTCGACGAGTCTCTTGTAGCCTTCTTCATGCATGTTCTTGTAGAAGCTGTAGTAGAGTCTGATGAAGTGCTCGTGGCTGATATCATCCGCTGTAGCCTTTCCGCGTTTCCTGCGTCTAATGTTAGTGAATATGTTTCTGCGGTTGACAAGACCACTAACTTCATTTTTATCTCTTCGTACTCCCGCAACGATTCGATCTTGTGGGCCAGATCCTGCGATCTCTTGGCGTTTTCGTAAGCCGGTTTGAATTCCGGATGTTTCACGGATAGATATTTGTAGATGCGAACTGCATGATCTGCGTATTTGAGGCCACCAGGAAAGAGGGTAAGCATTGCGAATAAGGGAGCTTGATGGTATAGGGTGAGTCCTTTCTGATTCGCAAGGATCATTTCAGCCGAAGTTTGAGCCAGTTCAAGCTTGCCCTCGCTGAAAAGATTGAGGACCCAACCGACACGCTTGTTGCACTCGGCTTTGGTGATGTTAGAATTCATCACGAGTAGATGCTTATGGGACTTACCGGTCTGCTCAAGCTTCGCTGTTTTCGACGGCGACACTGGGACTGACGTTGGTGATGGCTTTGATGATGACTTCGATGATGGGTAAGGGGGTAAGGATACGGGAAGGAGGTTGATGGGTACAGTGTTGGATAGCTTGCTGGGGTGTTCCCTGAAGATTCCATCGAAGGGCTTGGGGGGCGATGAGTTGGACTTTTTGGGAGATGATAGATAGGCTGCTTCAGCCTGACCTGTGCTGGGAGTTGAAAGATGTGTCATCTTGATGTCAATAATGAACCAAAATTGAGTTGGGGATATCTGATGAGAGTAGTTTTTTGATGGATGATTTAGAAGAGTAGAGTTGGGAGAGGGACGAGATGAATCTGAGGTTCCATTATAGCACCGCTCTTGCACTTTCCCTTTGTGTTATTGATCGAGTGGCTTGAGGAAGGAGCACTGGGTCTCGTGGGTCATGTCAGGTGTCTTTAGGCAAGAGACTTAGACGAGGAATGCAAAGCGCGCCTGCCTTTAGACAAGATTAGGCAGGCTTAGTGGAGGGACCATGATTGCAATCCATCTCCCCTTTAGTTAGGTAGGTACTAGGTAGGAGCCGATTGAAGTGGTGGCCAAATGCAACGCAGTATATTTATTAACATCATTTGTAGTTACTTAGCTATAGATAATTATAGAAGAAAACACGAGTGCGAAAAACGCTTTACCTTGGTGCTCAGGTAATGCAAGAGTCTAATCAGAGAATTGAAATGGTTAGGGGCGTCGTATACTGTTGCCTAGTCCCTCCATACTCAAACACACCATTGCTCAACCAACACACCTCGAACATCATCCAACACACCAAAATCAAGTCCATCCTGACGGAAGGCGATGATAATCATGTCAAAGTCACGTTCCAGAGCTTCAACATTCCAACTTGACTCGGCCAACCGCTCGATCTGGGGCACAGCTTCTTGCGACACAAGAGGGTCAGCCCAAGCGACGTCGACCTTGTTGGTCAGCACCAGACTCTTGGCCAGCTCAAGACCAGGAGAGTTTGCGAGATGCGACTGGCCACGCTTGAAACCGATGCCGACAACGAGAATGCGGGGTCTCAATCCAGTGTTGTTCTCACCGCAGAGGCGCGTCACGGCGCGTTGTGCAATTTCGGAAGGCCGAGCATGCATCTTTTCAGCAGCCGCTCGCAGAAAAGGAAAGTGACTGTTGGAAAGGAGATACCATGGGTTGACGGGAATGCAGTGTCCGCCAACTCCTAGACCCGGTGAGAAGGGCTGGTAGCCAAAGGGCTTGGTGGAAGCTGCACGGCAGACCTCGTAAGGGTCAATATCGTGTGCGCCACAAGCGTCGGCCATCTCGTTCGCATAGGCGATGCAGACCATGCGCTGACAGTTTTCGTACAGCTTCATCATCTCGGCAACTTCCGGCTTCGACACAGGAACAACATTGTCAAAACTCTTCGAGTAAAGTCGAATAATGGAATCGAGTGATCCAGGAACAAGATCGTCAAGTCCAGAAACAATCTTAGGGATGGCGTGAGCTGGCGGTTCGACACGGCCTGGATCAACGCGCTCTGGCGACATGCCTGCAAAGAAGCCGCGCTCCTTAGCCAAAGGACCAAGAAGAGCGCGCGTCATTCCTACTGCAACTGAGCTTTCCACGACCACGACCGCACCCCGGCGCCCATAGAGACTGACGACCTCGATGGCACTCCGAAGGAAAGATGAGTCAATGGTTTTGTCGGCAAGAAGAAGAGTTGGGACCGAGATGAGAAAGTGGGTGGCCGATGCTAGGTCCGAAGCTTTGCTAGTGAACCTCGCACGCCCGCCAATGGGTTGTTTCTGGGCCAGCTGCAGTGTCCTGGCTTCCGATACATCGTATCCAAGGACATCATGGTTTCTGGAGAAAACATCGACGAGGTGCTCGCCCACGTAACCGACTCCGATGATAGCAACCAGTGGCTCAGCGTTGATGTCAATAGAGTCTGTCACGACGGGCTTGAAAACATCTTCGGTCTCAGATATCTCACTAGGAGGGGTGATGTCGTAGTATTCTCTAGTAGAGAAGTTCCATGACTTTGTGTCTGGTTGACGACTAACGAAGGGCAGCCCCTCGACAAGGAGACTCTTGGAGAGAACCTGGGTCATGATGGTAGCGATCGACAAGGTAGCGAATGAATAGTGTGGAGTGGATGATGTTTCTGAGAAACCATTGGGGCTCAACAGCAGCATATGTATCCATCAGGACGACACGACTCCAGGCTCGTATCAAGGATATCGATCGACTCGTCCATACATCATGGCACGGCCGCTCAATCGAGAACTGTGCCGTTTCTTCTCCCCACGTCAGCACCAAGCGGCGTCAGGCCTCAGTCAAGGGAACTTTTTACTTTTCACAAGTTACTTCTATGCCTCGAGCGGTAACTTGGCCGACGGCTGGGGAGTGAGTGAGTGCCCCTGATCAGCTCGATCATACGAAATGCATCCAACCACGCAGGATCTTCACCCAAACACATCTACTTTTGCGAAATCACAGCAACCGGAACTAGCAACCGCCACTTCGCATCTCCGACTGAAAGAAACCTTGCATGGACCATGAAGCCTCCCCAATGCCTTGGTCAATCCCCTGTATGCCATGCAGGACTCGACTAGGTCGGAACACTGCAGCTCTCTCAGCTAACGTGCCTGGACTATCATTTGAGTTCAGCTTGATTGTTGTACAGAGCGACGAGAGTTTGTCCAGGTCCAGGGTGAGTGAGTCCGGTCACTATACGCATTTACAAGTGTATCAAGAGGTCACCTCCCCGATCGATTAGCGCGAATGGATACACTCAGCCGCGCGGCAGCTAACAGAAGCAATGCGAGACTGTCTTGCGTTGATACAGTCTTTACTTTGGTATATGGCTGAGACTTGGTAATCTGCTATGAGAATGAGCTCAAGGTTGCGGGCTACTGAGAATCATCACCCGATGCCAAGGCGCACTCGCAGACGTCGATGATTACCAATTCACCCGCAAACAATTTTTAAATGCATTGAGGCCGATCACGCCTGAGAGGCTTACGAGCCATGCGAGAAGACCCACTGTGATACCGGTCAAGACGGCAACCTAGGAACAGATCTTCAACGTGCATAATGTGGCGTCAAGGGCATTTCTTCTCGACTTGACCCGATTACGGGAGACGGAACAACCGCCAACCTGGCAAGGCTGTCATTATCAGGCACCGGTCACACAATAGTGCAAATTTCAGCTTGGAAATCTTCCATATTGCTGGCAGAACACGTCAATCATTCCCCTTGGCGAGGCCATTAAGCTTAAGACCCCCTGCTGTGCTCCCACCTATGCTTGTATCCTGATGACATTGCAGGGGATTCGACATATCAGATAAGCAGCCTGCCCTGAACCTATTCTTGGTCTGGTACAACGGTACACAGGAATGAAAAATAGAACTGGCAAATACGAGTATGCCAAGGCTGTACGCATACTCCTACTGGAAAGCTTGAGAAAAAGAATGGATAGCTGCAGGTGCTCTGCATCTTCATTTTACCAGGAATAACTCCCCTCACTTAACTTATCCGACCGTGGGAATGGTCCGGGAGAAAGAGCAGCAATGGTAATCAGATCACCTAATCCATGGGAGCTATGAGTCTATGGGAAGAAGCTGCAATGTGACTGTCAGTTATCTCCGGAACATGGATGTCCCAACATCTGCACGTTGGGGATATTCTCCACTATGGATCGTATCAGCACGTCGAGCATGGCCTAAGTGAGAAAAAGAGAACAATTGAGAGACATGGAGATGGCTGGCTGACTGCTAGTCGATGCTTCTTCGACGTGGATCTCTACTGTCCATGTTATGGTGCCATTGTCTAGGATGGTTGTCCAGGATATCGGGCTAGTACATCCAACCTGGCTGATATGGTCCTCTCGTGTTCAAACTATGCAGACTTGGGCGTTCAATAAGTCTGATACTCGAAATTAATTATTGTCTGGCTGAAGGAGCTGCAGTCATGCCCATGGGCCATTCCTACTGACCCCATTTAGATAAACTCTGACTCCGCTCAACGGACTTGATTACAATTACCGCTCGGCCGCTCGCATCTCTTCCCATTCTTCATTAGCTTTGCATCATTTTTGCTTTACATTTCGTTCACACTCGCTTTCAGTACTGCTTCCAGAATGAAGACCAGTGGCTCCATCACCTTTGCCTCCCTGCTGTTGCATGCAGGGGCTGTCCTGGCGGGACCTGTTCTGGCCGTCGACGACATCTTGTCACCACGACATTCGAAGCTGAGAAAGCGTGCCGAATGTGGTCCTGGGATTGGCTCGTGCAATGCTGGATCCTGTTGTTCGGAGAGTGGCTTCTGCGGAACGACGGGAGACTTTTGTGGTGGCTCAGCTTGCCAGCTCGAATACAGTGATTCTTGTGATACTTTGTAAGTTTTGCCTCATATTGAGATCTCACGAGAGTCCGAGCTCCGCAGTATGGAATGCTGACATTGGATCAGCTTTGGACCGAGTGGAAGCAGCACCGAGAGCATTTCTCGCCCCAAACTTGGCAGTGTACCCTATGGTAGGTCAGATACCTGATGCGCGTCAATCACGATGCTTACAGAATATTTGCAGGAAGCATCATCAAGACTTGCACAACCCCCGGTGTGGTCGCCCTCACATTCGATGATGGCCCGCTCTCTTACACCAATGACCTTTTGGATCTTTTGGACTCGAAAGATGTCAAGGCCACTTTTTTCGTGGCTGGAAACAACAGGGCCAAGGGACACATGGACGATTCTTCCCTCCCATGGCCAGCTGTGATGAGGCGCATGTACGCTGCAGGCCACCACATTGCCAGCCACACCTGGACCCATCGCAATCTCAATCAGGTAAACAGCACCATCCGAACATCTGAGATGATCTACAATGAGATGGCTTTCCGCAACTTGTTTGGTTGGATCCCGACTTACATGCGTGCTCCATATCTCGAGTGCAACGCTGGATCGGGCTGTCTCGCTGAGATGTCCAGACTTGGTTACCATGTTGTGGACCAGAACGTTGACACCAAGGACTACGAGAACGACAGTCCTCAGCTGATCCAGAACTCCAAGAACAGGTACTCTTCCGGAGTATCTACCAACTCTGGAAGCAACCAGTACATTGTTCTGGCTCACGATGTCCACGATCAGACGGTTCACAACCTGACTTCGTACATGATTGACACAGCCCGCAGCCGTGGCTACAGACTCGTCACTGTTGGCGAATGCCTTGGTGACCCTCGGGCGAACTGGTACCGAACAGCCTCTCGAGACCGAGATGTCACCAGCACCTCGACAGCTGCTGCTACCCAGACAGTGCCAGCCACCAAGACGACTACGACTACCAAGGCCACGGCTACAGGTGGACTCGTCATTTCCCCCAACCAGAAATGCGGAGGTAATACGGGCTACACCTGCCAGGGATCAGCTTTCGGTAGCTGCTGCTCCTGGTATGGTTATTGGTAAGCTTCTTTTATTTCTTTCTTATAAAGTTCCCAACATAAACTACCAGCATGACCCCTGCTAACTTGACCCCCACAGCGGCTCGAGTCCAAGCTACTGCGGAACTGGTTGCGACGCAGACTTCGGCTCTTGTACCCCTCCTAAGGGTGACATCCACGACACTACCAACGGGCTCTGCGGATCCGAAGTCAAAGCTTCGTGCAGCAAATATGGAGACAAGACGTGCTGCTCTCAGTATGGATACTGGTAAGCGATTAGTTTAGTGTCCGTCGTAAGATCTCGCTAACATTAGCACAGCGGCAATAGCGCGACCCATTGTGGAACCGGATGCCAGAAGGGATTTGGAACGTGCACTTAGTTTGAAGAAAAGCGCAAACGCCAACGGAGGCTCTTGTTTACCCGTCAATAGCGCAGTTTTGGGGAGTGAATGCCGGTGTGACCAAGACGGGAGAGGCTTGCGGAGCCAGGTAATACGACGGAAACACTTTGGACATTCGGGATATTATTGATTGCCTCCACTTGCTTTGGATATACATTGTTACTTTCTCATCCTTGTCAAGGATTAATGTGTCACTTTGTTGACGCTTATAGGTCAATACTTTTTTCTTTCTTTAATATAATATATTGTATATACAATATTTGCGATCGGACTACACTGAATTAATTTGCATCGATCGGCATGACTTTAATCTTGACTTTATTTTGCTTCTTGGTAAATGACTCTCGATCCATGGTCTGATCAAGATCCAATGTCTCAACTCCAAACATACGTGTCACCGCCCGCAAGAGAAAAATATGCATGCATGGAAAGTTCCTGAAAGCATTACCAAAAAAAGGTACTGCAAGAAAAAGAAGAAAAGGTCGTATAAGGCGTCATAACATGGGCCTCAGACATATCGTTTCACCCTCATGCAGAAATTGACAGCCATGACTGGTTGGGAAGTCTGCGGGCTGTTATTTACGGTGACGGATATAGATCCCGAACCCGAGAGTTGCACAACGTCTTCGGGACGGGAAGAGAAAGAGTACCGTATAAAATAAGCAAATAATTCGTCGGACAGACAGACAGGGCAAGGATATGGATAGATACAGGGGTTGGTTTAGACAAATCGGGTAGCGTAGATCATCTTGCAGGGGAGGAGGAGAGTCACCGAGTCCACTGTACCTAAAATGTGGCTTGCATATCTCCATGTCGTCTCTTGTCTTTTTTATTTCCTGATGGTGGGCTACTGCAGGTCCTGGGGTATGGCGAGGTGACCGTGTCCAGGGGCAAGAGTCTTGTTTTCTGGATAGGTGCTTGAAATTAAGGTTATGCTTGGATATCAAGTGAAACTACAATCAATAGTATAGTTCTAGTGTTGAATTAGCAGTGTAGATCCAAACAATGGCATTGTCACAATCCCATACCGACTTTCCATTGTTATCTCAATGACTGATCACTTGAACCCTTGATCAAGATCACCTCTTCAACTTCCCTTCCAAGACTCAATCTCCATATATTTAGGTAGCTTGTTGCTGACATTTCAACAACACATCAATATTTGGATAATCAGAGTAAAGACCACGATGAATTGCAGGCTTCATCCCAGCCGGGAAACAAGTTCGGGTGAAAGCAGATCGACAGTGACACTGCCAGCGTTCCCCTGGCCTGTCTTGGCTACAGTACATCCCTGCTCGCAACCAAGGAAAGTTTTTCATTCTGATATGCTAGCAAAAATAGAAACGAGCCGTACATAATGTAAGCTGAACAGTCGAGCTGAAAGGTGCAGGCTCTTGTCGATCTTGATGCTTACCCATGCCCTATCCTATCACCAAAAGCACGTTTTCTTTTCCTTCTACCAGGCAGAAAAGAGGCGTTGTTGCATATTCCCGCTTTTGGTACTTGCTTGCTAATATGGGCGTCAACAGTTCATTTGCATTTGCAGGGGTTATCCGGGCCCTTCGTATCGTGCTGTCGTGTCAAGGTTGGATATACAGGTCCTTGAACTTGGAAGAACAAACGGCTAGTGTGGTGAGGCGCTGAAAGGGTAAAAGAAAGGAAGAAAAAAAGTGCCGTACAGCAATAGTCTGTGATGAGGCCTGATTATTGCGCTTTGTTGTTGAGCAGGGGGTTGGAGGCGAAACTTCTTTCTGCTGGCATCTTGCTATAGCTTCATTGTTCCCCAGCTATTTCTTATCTTTTCTCATCAGCTTTGGTGGTTCAATTCACTCGCTTGTCTTGTAAGGAAGGTTCTTTGGGCTTGTCACTCGCTATTGTCTCTCGTTACTTTACTTTGACCAAAGTCTTACGGTATGTTTACCCCAGTAGAGTTTATACCACTGCTAACGTTTCAAGCTATCATGACCAGTCGCGTGCCAGCTAACGGACAGAGGACCTCGTCCTCTTCCTCTGACCGAGGAAACATGTCGCCAAACCAAATCGGCAAGAAGCCAGCCAATTCCAGCGATGAATCCAGGCCGTCTACCTCCCAGCCTCAGGTCCCGGCAAACCCGCTTCGTCCAGGATGGACTCTATCCAGAGACTCGGTAAGTTTCATCTTGCTCTATATCTAAATGTAAGATCTATATCTGACCATGTATAGTCTGTTATCCGCGGTATCAATGGTGATTTCCATCCCGGCGCGCAAACCCCCATGTCAGGAGTAACGCATGCCTCCTGGCTGACAAACAATGGCAACGAATCGAACCTCTCCTTCACCTCGTCCATCATGCAGGAAGAAGCCAAGTTACGCTGGGACTCTGATGAGGAACTCAAGAAGATGTCCAAGGGGATGCTGCGTCTTCAGAAGTGGAGTCTCATCATCGGTCTTGCTGCCATCAACGGTGCTCTCATCTACGTCGGGTGGAAGTACTACCAAGTGTACTGGTTCTTCCTGGTTCTTCTCAGCTCAAACACTGTTCTCCAGGCGTTCATGTGTCTGTGCATCATCCTCCACTGGTTCTGCACGCGTGTGTTGTGTTTCTGGTGGAGGCCCAAGGAAAACATCCCTGCTGAGCCTGAGAAGATGGTTCTCCTTTTGCCTTGTTACAACGAGACATATCAAGAGCTTACTCGTTCGCTTGATTCTCTCATTGCGCAAAAGCACATCGATAATCATCCTCGTGTCATCTTCATCGTTGTGGACGGTAACGTGCGTGGACCAGGCATGGAAAAGACTACTCAAGAGTATCTCCTCCAAGATATTCTCGAACCTGGTCCATCTCGCACTTTTGAGAACGGCTACCGCGCTCGCGACGGCCTTTTCATGCCCGTCAAGACACAGACTGGTTTCTACAAGGGTATCCCATACGTCTTTGTCGGCAAGCGCTACAACCAGGGTAAACGCGACAGTCTCTGCTTCGCGCGCTCCCTGCTGTACCACTTCAAGCAGCGCTCCGAGAACGTGGTTACCATGTTCAACAACGATCTTTTTGAGTACATTGGTAACAACTTTATCAACGCCGGTCTTGACGATGTCACGTACCTGTGCGGCATGGATGCCGACACTGTCTTTGACGAGGATTGCATCTACGAGATGATCAAGGAGATCCGCAAGAACCCCAAGCTCGTGGGAGTTTGCGGACATGTCTGCGTTGATTTTGACGGTTCTAACTGGGGATACTGGTCCTTGTACCAATCTGTCGAGTATTCCCAGACTCAAGGTCTTCGTCGTATGTTCCAGTCGCGCATCACTGGCAAAGTCAACTGTCTCCCCGGCTGCTGTCAACTCATCCGTGTTGATGAAGCTACATTTGGCGACGCCGTCCTTCGTGAGAGGTTCGGATACTGTCCCAAGCCCAACGATATCATGACGCAGCATATTATGGGTAACTACTCTGAGGACAGTATCCACGCTTCTATCATCTTCAGTCTGTTCCCCGGCAAGCAAACCGCCCAGGCTCTCCGTGCCAAGGCCATGACCATTGTGCCTCAGGACTGGAAGGTTTTCCTTTCTCAGCGAAAGCGTTGGGCCCTTGGTAGTATCTCCAACGAATTCGTCATGATTTTCCGTCCTGGTATTATTCTCATTGAGCGTCTTCAAAGTCTCATTGCTGTTATTACCTGGGCCATCACTCCTTTTATCATTGCTGCCTTTGTTGAACTCCTCATGGTATTTGCCAAGCGTGGTAAGGAAGTAATGTCAGACCCCGTCTTTCTCGGTCTTATCTGCGTTCTTTTCTTCCGTTATGTAAGTTCACCTTTGCAGCTTGTGAAGACGTTATCTAACATACTTTACAGTTCTATTCCTTCTGCATCGGCTTCTGGCTACCACGCAACAACCTCGAGCGTGCACAATACTTTGCAGGCTACGTCATGCACCTGTTTACATCGCCCTTTATGAACATCATCGTCCTAGTCTACTCTCTCTTCCACTCCGACGACTTCAAATGGGGCAAGACACGTGAAGTCATCCGAGGCGACAATGAAAAGGATGGTGACGAGACTGGTGGCCGAGGTACACACTAAATTACAAGCTGGTCAAATTGCAACTGAGTTGCACTTCTTCATTTCAATTCTTGGGTCGAATATTGTATTGGACATAAAATTTAGGAGCGAGGTAAAAGGGGAGGCTGGAGTACACGATTCAGCTGGTTTTTACATAATGTATATTTCTATTAGTTATGATACACAGTTGGGTTTATTACTTGGGGATAAATGATGATTTCTATAATTAGGATCTGCGTGTATTTCTGTGATGAGGCCCTCTTGATGTAAGCCACAATTACCAACTACCAGGTACCAATGTGATGTGTTCTTGGCGTTGGCTGATAGGTGTGATCAATCATGAAGTAGACGAAAAGGGCAATTATCTTGACCAGCTTGGGCTTGGCCAAGATATGCCTGTGTCTGTTATGTCAGGAACGCTTCTACCATGGCATGTATTCAGGATACCTTAGCGCTGCAATAACTTTCAATAAAGCAGCAATATGCGTCGCATGATCAAATCATTCATCATCTACCCGTAGGCCCCGAAGATAACAAGAGGGACATTTTATCTTGTTTCGGTATAGCTTCATTTCAGCTGATCTTCATCCTGGATCATCACCCTCCTATTGGTCACCCCAATTGATCGTTGGAGAGGGGGCATGTTGATAGTTCCTCAAGCGTCAGAACATCTTTCCAATTCAACTTTATGTATGACATGCAAAATGAAAGGTCAACAGAAGTCCCGCTCTGGCTGTCAAGCTTGCAAGAGTAAAAGGGTAAGTGTTCATCTTACCCTAAACTATCAAGCTAATAATGCTGTAGCTCAAATGCGATGAAGCCAAACCGAATTGTCGTAATTGTATTTCGAGAAAAGTTACTTGTCCTGGTTACCAACAGACGCTCAAGTGGTCTACTAAATATGAGCGACGTAAAAGCAATAACCATGATCCGCCTGGTTTCGATCAGTTGATCTCTGCTGCCTCAGTCTCGGTCCAGGATTCTCAGAGCAGACGATCTTCACATACAAATGTTTCTATCGAATCATCACCAGCTGTCCTATCTACAGACGATAATGGTATTGCAAGTCCTGTCGACACCCGAAAAGAGTTACTTGAAGCAAGCTCAACTCCAGTCCCCAGTCAAGAATTGATACCTGTGAACAACATGCCTCTCATCCTACAATCACGAGCACTCAAGAGAAAGTCCGAGGAAACGGAAGAGTCTTACTGCAGACGACGCTCATCATTCCACATAACCACCGCACCAAACAACGCCATCTCCGAACCATCATCTTTCCTCATCGAACTCTGGTTCAAATCCGTATGCGGTTCATGGGCAGCCTACGACTCATCAATAAATCCCTTCCGCCAACTAGGCTCTTCCCTCTGGACTTCGTCCAGACCACTATTCTACTCCCTCCAAAGCATGGCCGCTGCCTCCATAACGAAAAGGCAACCCGAAATCCAAGAAATCGCTATATCAGCTCCACGTATCGCAACAGAAGCCATTATACACGAGCTCAGAAGCCTTTTCGACTCGCCGAATTCTGTAACTACGGTTCCTCATGCGCTGGTAATATCTCTCTTCTGTCTCAGCTCGTCGCTGTGCTGGATGGACCATAAACAGCTCGGATTACAATACCTGCGGCATGTTCGCATGACACTCTCGCTTCTTGAAATGCGATCCGAGTACCTATCCAAACAAGACCGTAGTCTTGTAGGCTTCTTTAAAGAATGTCTCATCTATGAAGAGTCCGTCCGAAGTATCGTGACTAGTACCAGGGAGGACATCAGCACACTCACGGAATGGGCCCCCGCAATGTATCCTCCCTATGACTTTGTTCTTCATCCCTGGACAGGTGTTCCGCCCAAGATCATCGCTCTGTTTGGAAAGTCCATGTCCTTATGTCGACGATCGCGCGATACATGGCGGAATTGCACAGCGCCGACGTACGAAGTTATGTGGCAGACGATGCTTGACATTAACGAAGCTCAAACGTTGGAAGAGACACTCTTATCCGTTCGAGTTCCCAAGCTCATCAGCGACGCCTCAGAGAATTACATCAATAAGGGCCAGATCAATTTGGATCTACATCACGCTGCTGAAGTCTTTCGTTTGTGCTCACTATTACAACTTTACCAAACCTTTCCAGATCTAGTATCAAGACGTCTTCCAGATGAGCTTGATAAAGAGTCCTGGTCTACGTCACTGGCACTCTATATAACCGGGCTTCTTTCCAACATACCTTCAGAGTCAATTCGATGTTTGCAGCCTTTGTTATGTTTAGGAGTTGGCTCTGGGCTGAGGTGCAAGACGGTACCAGAAGACAGACCCTCAAGGCTAGAGTTACTGGATCACGCTGAAGAGTCTGACCATCAACAATTCAGTGACGTTGATACGGCACGCGCGTTCATAATGGATAGGCTTCGGGGCTTTGGGAGTGGTCCAGCGACTGGTCCTATTGTTGTGCTACGGAACTTGTTGCAGGCTGTCTGGTCGTATTACGATAGTGAGATAACGCCTGGATCTATTCATTGGCTGGATGTGATGGCGGATTTGAAGTATGAGACTGTCTTTGGTTAGATACCAAATTGAACTGTGTGTGTGGTCTATCAAGATTCCCCTCTTGACAACAACCCATTCAGCTTCTTATCAACGTGGTACTAAGGCCCCCAGGTCGGTGACAGAAGAGATTCCCCCTAAGACTTGGACTACAGAAATGAAGTAGCCTAAATGCTACCTAAGCTCGCATAAGGTGACCTAAATATTTCGTCTCGTATGTCCTGACGAACTTCTTATCAACGTTCCACTAACAAGTTAGCCAAACCTTTCCTCATCGGGG
This sequence comes from Fusarium nanum, assembly GCA_004367095.1. NCBI lineage: Eukaryota > Fungi > Ascomycota > Sordariomycetes > Hypocreales > Nectriaceae > Fusarium > Fusarium nanum. The sequence continues at coordinate 82,683 of QGDY01000068.1, read as the reverse complement.
TTGAGTTACCGTATCTCAGATCCCTGCTAGCAAGTCCCATAATTCAGCGCGGGGTAAAAAAGGAGCATCCCCACGATAGCTTTTCAAGACTAAGACTTTCTAGGCAAAAATGTCCCGTACAGAATCTGGGGAAAAAGACAAGGGGGGGGCGTATAAGTGCGACTCGTGATATCACTCGGCACCCGGTAGAGTTTATATACAACTGCTTCCCTGAACTCGTTTCTTGCTCTTCACCAAGACTCTATTCTTCATTCTGTCAATATGAATCCTGCTTCGGAAAAAGGAAGTGATCATGATCATGAGCATAACGAGCATGCAAAACACATTGAGCATGCCCATGGCGGCGATGCTGCTGATCTCACAGCTTTGGGCTACAAGCCTGAGCTTCAGAGGAATCGATCCATGTTTACTCTTCTCTTCCAATCACTAGCCATTGCTGCTGTACGTCCTCACCCTTCGTCACTGTCACTCATACTAATCTGATAGATACCCTACGGCTTCGGCGCACCTCTCATCAACTCTGTTTACGGCGGTGGTCAACTATCCATGTTCCTCGGCTGGATCATCGTCTGCATTCTCGACGAATGTATCGCCATTTCCCTCGGCGAGCTCGCCGCCCGCTGGCCCACCTCCGCAGGACCATACTACTGGTCCTTCCAAATCGCCTCGCCAAAGTACAGGACCGTTCTCTCCTTCATTACAGGCTGGACATGGCTCGTCGGCAACTGGACCATCACGTTATCCGTCAACTTTGGTTTCGCGTCCCTTCTCGCGGGCGGCGTCAGCATCTTCCTCCCCGAGTACGATTGGCAGCCTTGGAAGCTCGTGCTGATCTTTTACGGTCTTTGCGTGGTGACTTTTTTCATCGTTGCTTTTGGAAACAAGTTTCTTCCTACTGTTGATACCTTTTGTGCTGCTTTCACGGCTATTACTATTTTTATTGTTTGTGTTTGTTTGTCTAGTGAGGCAAAGGATGGGAGGCATTCGCCTAGTTACACACTTGTTAGTATGGAACTTTCCGTTGGAGAGGAGTGACTAACTTCTTAGGGACACTTTGATCCTAACCTGTCAGGATGGGGAAACTTTGGCTTCTGGATTGGAGCTTTGCCTTCAGCTTATACGTGAGTTGTACCGATAATGTCACTGGGCTATTCTGACTTGTTCAGGTTTTCGGCTATCGGTATGATTACAGCCATGGCTGAAGAATGCGGCGATGCCACGGTCAGACTTCCTCGAGCTCTCGCGCTTTGTGTACCAGTCGGTTGCGTCGCAGGACTATTCTTCGTAAGTCGTCTTATTCTTGACATTATCTCCCTACTAATCATCTCTAGATCATTCCAATTTGCGCGACCCTCCCCCCTCTGGAAGATCTCCTTGCAGCACCTCTCGGCCAAGTTCTACCCATGATCTTCTACCGCGTAATGGGCACCAAAGCAGGCGGCATAGCACTAACAGCCCTCGTCCTCATCGTCACCCTCTTCTGCTCCATCTCCATCACCGTCGCAGCCTCAAGAACGACATGGGCCTTTGCCCGCGACCGCGCCATCCCTCTCTCGAGACTATGGAGCAAAGTCGACAAGCGCCATGGCACACCCATAATGGCTCTCATCCTGACAACCGTGATCGAAATGCTCCTCGGTCTGATCTACCTCGGCTCCAGCTCTGCATTCAACGCCTTCATCGCTGTCGGAGTAATCGGTCTTGCAGCTTCATACGGCATTCCGATTCTCCTCTCCATGCTTACCCGTCGCGCGGGCGTTAATACGGCGCCTTGGACGTTTGGAAAGCATTTTGGGTGGGTTATCAATGTGCTGGCCTTGGCGTGGATTTGCTTCGAGATGGTGCTTTTTACGATGCCTGTTGCGATTCCGGTTAACCCTGTTACCATGAATTATGCTGTTGTTGTCTTCTTTGGGTTTATGGCGATATCGGCGGTTTGGTATGTTGTTCATGCAAGACATGTCTACAAGGGACCACCTGAGTCGGACGGCTTGAGTAAGTAGGGTTTGACTTGTCGTTATGTTTGTGATTCGCGGAGTTCTTCGTGTATATACCCTAATCTTGAATGATCTTCCATCGTCATATCTGTAGATCCTGTTATTGATGTGAGCTTCAATGGAATGATTAGTAGACTGACACTTGTGTATATGTGAGAGTGGCATGCTTCGTGAAATCCGCTACTAGATAGCCCTCAAATTGACGTCGTCGATACCTTGTCAGATGGTTAGTAATGAGGTCCTTGTTGAGGCAAGGAGTAAAATAAATAACTTGCACAAAGTAATCACAAGAGACGGGACTTTCAATTGGACAACCTGTGTTTTTTATTTTGTAGCTGACATGAAGATCGGCGGAGGCCGACGAGGCCAAAAAAAAAAAAAAGAGAGATGCTTGTCTTGACATACCGGGTTCGCAGTATCAAGCATATATCCAAATTAGATTCTGCCATTGCAAATCCTGCGTATGTAGACAAAGGCTATTGGAAGACTTATCTTTGCGACTGAAGATACTCTTCTTGTGACTGGATATCAGCCAGCCGAGCCACCGCCTCTCTATCTTGTACAGAGTGGGGGAGAGCAAAGATGTCTTTGTCTTGGTCCCAATAGAGACCCCAGTCCCAATAATTCCATACGCCTTCTTCGTTGGCTTTCATCCCGTCTATTATCCACTGATGGTCCTTGGGCAGCCCTGGGCTAAAGCCACATCGCAAGACACTTGAAGTCTGATGCACCAACTGCATGATGGCATTTTCATAACCGTCTTCCAAAGCATACTCGCGTGACATCCTTTTCACTTGTCCGCCCGAAAGATCTGTCAATAGGCCGCTCTCCAAACATTCGTTCCAAGCGTGGTGCAAAGCAATTCTATAGTGGACTACCTTGTCGAAACCCTCTGTGCATTCGTCGGTGTAAGCATCTGAGTCCAAGAATAAACTGTACCATTCTGTGGAGATACCCGCATCAGCCACGACCAGAGAATCAAGAAGCCAAATTGATAACTCTTGGGCGAATCCCTTAGGATCAACGCCACAAGGATCTCCTCCCCACCTCGGCATTAACAGAGTGTCAATGTCCGAAACATCTGGACAAGCGTTCATAATGCAATTGACAACACTGACACGACGTTGAACCTGAAGCAAAGGGTTTTCCTGCAACAGAGGGACCAGGCCATGGCCATGAAGTGAAGGCTTGTTTACCGAGTCCAAGTCTTCATAAAGGTCGAGTGTACGAATTTGAGTACGTTGGTGGGGAGGCAACAGGCCGAGGAATCGAATAGCGGCGGCGACAGCAGAGAATCTGATCTTTTCGCGCAGACGAAATTTAAAGTCGAGGGTGGGATTGTCATACTGTTCGGAGAATTGACCTGGTGAGGGATTATCACCAACAGCATTGTGGAATGCAATGTTGTACATCCACATATCGGGGAGCTTCCATACAAAGTCGGATATCCCGAGACGGCGTATGACATGCTCGACTTGGGCTCGTGTTGGAATAGCCCAATCATCGAATCGAAGATTGAAGAATTCTTCTGCCGGATACTTATTAACCCAGTGTGGTAGGGACGCATGTATGCGGTTGCTGAATTCTATAGGACTTCGATCGCGGATCAGTCGCAGGCAACGTGTCAAGCATCGATCAACCTCTGAAGAGGCACAGTTCCACCGTTGATAGGCATAATCAGAGAAATCTATGTCACCGCCGTTTGGATAATCTGGGATGCAGCGATGGACTGCACCGTACCCATGATACTCATACAGCGACTTTTCTCTGATGGCAGCAACCTGCTCTCCGTAGAAGTCTTGTACAAACTGACATGGAGTAGGCCGCATATTCTCCCCCGCGAGGCCCGGGCCATCGCCAGTACGCCAAATGTGGAAGTGGTACTCCCGCTCGGCGTCCAATTTCGCCTTGAAGCCTGGAAATTCCGTTGCGAGTTCAGCGTGCATGTCTGCAGAGATCAAATGCGCAAGATGGATCACTAAATCTTGCTGCAGGACATTGTAATAGGTGGCTGCAAGATTAAAGCAACCAGCTAGACTGCGCCAGTCCTCGCGGTAGAGTGTTGAGAAGTGAAGCGTATTGACAGCAAGCGGGAGGTGTTTGCAGTCGTTGGCGATTGAGCGACAAGTGTAGATAAGAGAAAGGTCGATTGGAGTGTTGTCGGCGTTCCTGAGCTTGTCTGACTTGCCGTCGTAGACATAGCCGCCTGGCACCCTGAAGTAGTCGCCAAAGATTTGCTGTCGTATCTCCAGAGGGAGATCGGTGAGACCGGTAGACATGGTTGGTGAATGTGCTATGCTGTTGGTGAAGAAAAGAGAAGCAAATAAAATGCTGAACGGTGAAGGGTGAAGGTTGAAGTTGATGAGAAGCGGGGTTTTCCCGTACTTAACGTTTGAGTCATCAATCAACGATAAACACCCAGGCAAGACAAAGTTTCGCCAAAACCACACAAGGAAAACCGACAGTAGCAGGTGAGTGTTGGAAGAATTATCCTCCAAGGCTTAGGCTACAGAAATAAAGTAGCCTAATGACTAGCCTAAGCTTCCATAAAATAGCTAAATTGTTTCGTCTCTTATGGTCATGACGGTCAATTCTTCTGATACCCTGACGTGTACGAGTCATATCATCTATTGAACTCTAATGAATGGAGACATATACTGCAATCAAATGGCGGCCAGATTAATATAATACTAAAAACAGAGCCCGTATGGACTCTCAACAGCTGTCAAGCTGCACGCAAGGTGAATCTTTCCTCCTTCAACCTTCGTGGTTGTTGGTGTCAGGGGTCATGACCAATCATTGTACATGCATTTTGGTGGGGTCAATCTGACAATCTAATAGTGATGTGCATCCACTTGAACACAAGACATCAAGATCGAGACTCACCAAGGATGTAGGGTGCATGTTGATCATCTAGACTGTATTACTGGAATATTACCTGTTGATCATTTTGTCTCTCGTTCTACCCAAATTATATACTCAGCAACTAGCTTTCTATAAGCTATCGTTATAGAATTCAGCTACCATTTGAGTTGTACGTAAACCATAGACATAAAGTTTACTCTGTGACTCACTGTAGATTGTATAAAAAGCATTCATTCAAGATCTGAATTCTCTTTCATACATTTACTATAGATAATACGATACCCTCGTCGACATATAACTTCAACATGGACTCAAACTACGATATTACCAGATGGCCTCCGGTACGAACGCTTATTCGATCAGACGACAGCTACCGAACCTATAACAACGATCAGAATCCCGAGGTCCTCTTCGAAAAGGCCATGCGATACCTCGATACCGTAATAATGAATCACGCTCCCACAATAGAACAAAAAGCGACACTTATTCAATGGGTTAACGATACAGTGATTCACGCGCTATACGGCAGTAACATGATCGAGCGAGCTGGTCTTGGTTGGGAAGCCACTCTTGATCACTGTCACCGCGTTCTCCGGGGTTCGGACATTCAGGAGATTGATGACATTCGAGGCCAGCGTGAAGTCGTTCAGCATATGAGAGCCTACCAACATATTCTCTACCGTTTCGCTATTCTTGGGGGGAACATGACGGAGGATCTCATCAAGGATACCCACGCCATCCTTTGCAAGGGCGTTCCCATCATTGAAGTTCCGAAGGTGCCCTATGAGAAGTACGCTGGGATTTATCGCAAGTGCTGTGTAAGCGCTGGAAACACCATGTTCGTCACGCCCCAGTCCGTTCCGACAACAATGACAGAGATGTGCGCGAACTTGAAAAGGGAAATCGAACAAGGAAAAGCCCGACAATCTCTCGATCCTTTCTCCCTTGCGTCCAAGTACTCACTCAGATTCGTCGAGATTCACCCCTTTCAAGATGGCAACGGGCGCATGTGTCGCATGATTCTCAACGCGATCCTTTTCCGCTACGCAGGCATCGTCGTACCTATTGGGGAAACTGAGGAAGACCGAGTTGAGTATATGGACATTAAGAAACGGGCATCTAGGGATATGGAAGGGCATGGGGAATACGCAACGTTTGTTCTGAAGAAGGGTATGAGAAGTATTCAGAAGTTGAAACAAAAGCTACACGGGAAGAGATCATAATGCTTATGGCTTTTAGCCTAAGCTAGCATAAGATTATAAAACTATTTCGTCTCTTATGGTCTCGACGGGCAATTCTTCTAATACCCTGACGGAGGAAATTGCTGGGTCTGCAATGCCAGTCCCCAAACCTCTAGGCATCTCAGTCGTGGAGTCGAGCATTGCAAATGCTTCATCGGAGAGGTGATCACTGGCCTTCTCGCCGTTTCAACTCAGACGTTAGCGATCCTCTCTGGACAAAAGTACAGACATGATCGTGTTGTCATATACTTCTTTGGCGAGGTATCTATAGCAACGGTTCTAGGTACTAGATGAAGAAAAGAATGGTCCAGACTTACAGGATACTATACAATAAGCGTGGCAGTGCCAGCATCTGGCAGCCAGCTGCCGGGCACCTGCGCGCTTCTGAGTTCGGGCTGCCTAGGTAGGTAGGTACCTACTCGGTACCTTAGTATCTAGGCATCTACTCCAACGCAACCTATCTCTAACGTTTCCGTGTGCATCCTCTCTCATTTTATCTTCACCGATACAATTCAGAACCATTCACCATTCTCTCGAGGATTAAACGGGAATGGTTTCCTCCAACATAGCCGAATTGAGCCCCCTTGCGAGTAAGTCATCCGAACAAAACTCTGCGCAGTCTTAGCAGTGACTCGCGAACCCTTTTGACCGACAGATCTGCCCTTGTAATTGTTCAAATTATGCCGAAGCTAATCTTGGTGGCACAGCTACCTTTGAACTACGATTTCAACGCACTTGGTCGCTTTGCTACGAAGACAAGCGCGAGGAAGCAGAGGCCCAAGCTGCAGATCTCCTTCTTGAGCCTCGTCTTGGACCCTTCCATCGAGCTGGCATGCATATTCTCCTTGCTATGTCTCCTTTCAACTACTTGGAGCACGCTCAAGAAGCTGTTCGCCTTTATAACGAAATCGGCACTCGAACCAACATGGCCGAAGTCGAGAAAGAGTACCTTGGAAAGCTACTCACTGACGCAAACAATATGCTCCACAGTGCTCGTCGCGACCAAACTCGAATTGACCGAGAAGTTCAGAGGATCCTGTGAGTTGTCTTGCCAGGCTGCTGGGTAGCAGGGAGGTTGAGTACTATGGTTCAGAGTGTCATAATAATTGCCGGTCTGAATTCGCATAAAGCAGACAAGTTATTTCACGCTTGTACCTAGTAATCAACCTTTCTGATCCCTTGAGGCTGGGCTATATGTATAGCCACGAAGAACCACTGTTACTAACAGAACTAGGGCCAGCGGTATCACTATGGACGAGCTCCACGACCGCCAAATCGACGATATGAACAAGCGACTTGATGCTGAATAGGCGGACGAAGCGGAATGTGAAGCCCCTGAAGGCGACGGAGAAGAAAGTCAAGATGCTTCCAGCATGAACAAAGAATCCCAGATGGCGGGCACCGGTTCCCAGCGCTCCGAGTCTCAGACAGCCGAACCACAGGCCAGTGGATCGCAGGCAACGACCACAGATTCGAAATTCAATTTGACCGGTCATCTCGCTGACGACGAACCACTTCCCGACATCGTCACATACAAATTCGATGAGTGGAAGGATATCTAGGCCCACTTATGAGATAGCATATGCGGTGCAGACCGGCGACGGTAACATTGAACATTATGGATGAATGAGCTAGATGTCTCTGATATTGAGTCCATCACTCTGTTCTGAACTTCTTGCGGGTTCTTTTCAATTTCTGGGTCATTTGTCGGTTGTTTTCCAATTCAAGGGCCGTCGCCTACCCTACAATGACAGACACAAGGTTGGCGAACTACAGCTTTGTCGGTTTACGTAACCCAACGCGATGAAGCTTTCTAAAAGGATATGGCGCGTGAATTCTATTCTCGTCTTCGTTTACTACCTGACCATATGAACAGTGGTCAAAATTATAAGAGACGAAATCATGTCAGTATGTCTGTTGTGTGGATCTTAAACCACGTAAGGTGTTGACTAAAAGGTTAGAGAACGGCTTGTCTAATACCCTGTACTGTGGGCGGATCGAAGTCACATCGGTAGTGGTTACATTATTATCATGAGATTCGGCTACATAGTCGGTAATTCTGTTATCAATTGTTTGGCATTGTAAAGTGACGCCAAATGAAGCAGGGAATGATGCTAAAGCGATGACGTAGTGACGTCGCTTTGACACTTGCCCCACGTAACAGGTCGGCTCGACACTAGGAAGGAAAGATGCAGCTATCGGATATTGTACGAGAATACTGCTGAAAAATAATTAGGTGAACTTTAATCAGCCCAAAAATGTTTTAGATTTTGCACACGGAATTGTTAGAAATCGACCCGGCAAGATGGGAATGTTGTCGATTGTTGACGATCAGTCTTACCCCGGTTTATCAAGATCCATAGAAACAGATATTCCCCTGTTTATCAAAAAGTGTAGCCGTCATCGAAAGTCAAGATTCCACATCAATTATTACAAACCAAACCTCCTGCCTGGCCCATTCGACTTTCCCACAGTAGCTTCACGTCAAGCAGGAACGACCGCGGGAATAGTGGGGCTGCGGACAGTTTCCTCCCTGGTGTAACGGGAGGCTGCATCGTTCTCCAAACACGGATCGCGATCGCAACGCATCCCGTTGGAAATTTGAGCCTTCTCATAGGTCAATTTACTTTGTTTCTTGACGAAACATGACGAAGTTTCCTCAACATTTCGAATCGTGCACCTTCCCCGCGGAGCGGGGAGATGCTGTATCCAGCGTGTGACGTAAAGTCAACGTGGTGGTGAAGATATCCAGAAACATATAAAGAATCCCGAATCCTTCTGTTTATCCAATGCCGAGCACGTTTCTGTCAACTCCGATCACATACACAAACAAATCGACATGAGTGATAAGGTTACTGGAGCTATCAAGCACGCAGTCATGGGTCACAAGAACGATAAGATCGATCAGCTCAAGGCCCACATGGTCGAGCCTACTGAGAACTCGAGAATCACCTCCGACTACGGTGTCAAGCAGAACAACACCGATCAATGGTTGCGCGTAGCAACTGAGGACCAGACTGGTCCTTCCCTCTTGGAGGATACTTTTGGCCGTGAGAAGGTATGTACATATCCGTTCGGGCTCAGCTGGCGCACCGCGCGAGATCATGAAACTCGACCTTGGGTTTTGACATATCTCTGACTGAACATTGCAGATCCACCGATTCGATCACGAGCGCATCCCCGAGCGAGTCGTCCATGCCCGCGGTGCTGGCGCTCACGGAACATTCAGACTCTTCGAGTCTGCTGCCGATGTTACCAAGGCCGGTTTCCTTACCGACACCTCTAGAGAGACACCCATCTTTGTTCGTTTCTCGACAGTCCTGGGCAGCCGCGGATCTGCTGATACCGTTCGCGATGTCCGCGGTTTCGCTATCAAGTTCTATACACAAGAAGGTTAGTCGAAACACTACCCAACCGTTGACTTGATTCAAGTACATCTTGCACATGAAAGAAACACTTTGGTCCCATTCGGATATGGTGCCTGGCTGGTCGTTAAGTGTTTGAACATTGGTGATGGAGTTAACACGAAATTGGATTCTTGTGTGCAAGTGCGCGAATCCATTGCACCCCATCAGCCATCGTCCAATCAGACCACATTCCTGTCTCTTTCCCTCATTGCCTCTTTCCTCCAGTGTCTCCTTCCTTACCCACGAAGCTTCTCGTTGCGGTAACTGCACTGCCACACCACCACAACACCACAAATCTGCGCCACAACACCATGACAGACATCACGAGCCCCCTCAAACTCTCAGGACCTTGTTTATCGTCACAGAATGCTAACAAAAAGGGGAAGGAATCAATGATATTGTGGGGAACAATATCCCTGTCTTCTTTATTCAAGATGCTATGAAGTTTCCGGATGTCATCCACGCCGGAAAGCCCGAGCCTCACAATGAAGTTCCTCAGGCGCAATCCGCGCATAACAACTTCTGGGATTTCATGTTCGAACACTCCGAAGCTACCCACATGCACACCTGGGCTATGTCTGACCGAACCATTCCCCGATCTTACCGTATGATGCAGGGTTTCGGTGTTAATACCTTTACCCTTGTGAATGACAAGGGCGAGCGACGCTTTGTCAAGTTCCACTGGACCCCAGAACTTGGTGTTCACTCTCTTGTCTGGGACGAGGCTCTCAAGCTTGCTGGCCAGGACCCCGACTTCCACCGCAAGGATCTTGAGGAGGCAATCCAGAGTGGTGCGTTCCCCAAGTGGAAGTTCGGTATTCAGGTCTTGGAGGAGTCCCAAGAGCACGATTTCGACTTCGATATCCTTGATGCAACCAAGGTTTGGCCTGAGGACCTTGTCCCTGTTCGTTACATTGGAGAGTTCGAGTTGAACCGCACTGTCGATGAGTACTTTACCGAGACTGAGCAGGTCGCTTTCTGCACTAGCCACCTGGTTCCTGGAATCGGCGCCTCGGACGATCCTCTTCTTCAGGGCCGTAACTTCTCTTACCAGGATACTCAGCTCAGCCGATTGGGAATCAACTGGGAGGAGCTACCTATCAACAAGCCAGTCTGTCCCGTTATGAACTTCAACCGTGATGGTGCTATGCGACACACCATCACCAAGGGCAAGGTCAACTACTGGCCCAACCGTTTCAGCGTTCAGCCCCCTGCCAAGGCCGAGGAGGGTGCTTACGTCGACTACGCGGCGAAGATTGCTGGCATGAAGCAGCGAACTCTCAGCAAGAAGTTCAAGGATCACTTCTCTCAGGCCCAGCTTTTCTACAACTCTCTTTCTGAGATTGAGAAGGCTCACATCCAGGCCGCTTACTCCTTTGAACTGGACCACTGTGACGAAGCCATTGTTTACGAGAGATTGACCCAGCGCCTTGGTGAGATCGACGGCGATCTTGCCAACACTATTGCCGAGATGGTCGGCGGCAAGAAGCCTTCCAACTCCAAGCCCAACCCCGGCAAGAAGGCCAAGAACCTGAGCCAACTGGATTTCCTTCCTGAGACCCCTACTATCAAGTCTCGACGTATTGCAATCCTTATTGCTGATGGCTACGACCCTGTTGCCTTCAACGCAATGTACGCCGCCGTCAAGGCCCAGAGCGCCCTCCCCTTCGTCATCGCACCCCGACGCTCCCCCATCTTTGCTGCTGGTGAAGATTCATCGTCTTCAAACACTGTGACCCCAGATCACCACTTTGAAGGACAACGTTCTACGATGTTCGATGCCATCTTCGTTCCTGGTGGTGAAAAGTCCATCCAGACCCTCTCCAAGAACGGTCGCGCCGTGCACTACATCCGCGAGGCCTTCGGCCATCTCAAGACCATTGGAGGCACAGGAGAGGCAGTTGAATTCATCAACAAGGCTATTAACCTTGACGAGATTGCTCTTTCATCCACTGATGGTAGTGGTGTGGTTGACAGCTACGGTGTTGTCACTCTCAAGAACGCTTCTCCCGACACCCTCAAGGAGATTGTCACTGTTGCTTCCGACGCCAAGGGATTCTTGGAGAAGTTTGTTTACAATGTTAGCTGCCATCGTAACTGGCAGCGAGAGTTGGATGGTTTGAGCACCATGGTGGCATATTAATGACTTTACGGAAAGATACCTTTAATGAATAGTTGAACTCTTCGAATTAGTATATTAATACAACAAATGCGTCATATAAATCATTTCTGATATGTGAAATAAGACGAAACAATGTGAACATGAATTAGTGATATGCGTTGTCTTACTGCATTGAAGACAACAATAAATGCTGTTTCATGGAGCTGTGGGTATCGTAAGCGCAAACCAGCAAGCACAAGCTCTTTCCGTATCTATAGCACCAAAGACTTTGAGAATAAAAGACAGTTATTTTAATGGAGCAAATACCTCAGTGACGAGCATACAGAGAGCCAAGAAATCGGAGGCGGTGGGATGAGATGGGGCAACTCTCACGCCTTTACTTTAAGACTAAATCACCCTCGATAGAACTCTAGCGTACAACAAAAAGAGCCTCAACAGTATTCTCGGCCGAAAAAAGACATACAGACATCTCAAACAATGTTTCTTTTTTTATCTGCAACTCGCGGGTCTCTCGGCGCCCGGCAGGAGCGGCCCCAGTTTCGACGTCATCTACGTCATTCACCAACACAATCTGTATCATTCCTTGCTTGATCTGGCGTCACTCAAACAACAACAGTAACTCGCATCAGATTTAAAAGCGTTTTCGTTTGCTCAATTGACCGACAATTTCCATTCCCAATTCAATCTCTCGTGAACCCTGTCGCAAATATGCCTGGTGAAGTGATTGATCGACCAAACCCTGCTCCATTGGACAGTCACCTGCCCGATGCTGTTCTAGATCTGGCGAGGAAGGCGCCTAAGAAGGCGCTTGATAAGAAGATCGCCCAGTCGCTTAATGATTTTCAGCATGCCGCGTGTTACATTGCTGGGTGTAAGTTGAACTGCCCAAGTTACTATGCACATTGCTGATATCTCTAGCTATGATCTTCTTGAGAGACAATGTGCTCCTTGAACGAGACCTCAAGACAGAAGATATCAAGCCTCGCCTATTGGGTATGTATACCTCCATCATGAAATAACTCCGCTAACTTCAAAAGGACACTGGGGAACATGTCCCGGCATTATCCTTGTTTGGTCGCATCTGAACCTCCTCATCCGCAACCATGATCTGGAAATGATCTTTGTTGTTGGACCTGGCCACGGCGCTCCTGCTGCTCTCGCATCACTTTGGCTCGAGGGCTCTCTTGAGCGATTCTTCCCTCAAAAGTATGGCGTCAACAAGGATGGCCTGCGAAACCTCATCACCGGGTTCTCAGTCCCTGGTGGTTTCCCCAGGTAGGACGATGCCTTGCCTCTGTCACGATCAAGCTAACCCGTTCAGTCACATCAACTCCGAAACCCCAGGATCCATCCACGAGGGTGGTGAGCTGGGTTACTCGCTGGCCGTCTCTTTTGGTGCAGTCATGGATAACCCAGACCTGATTGTTACCTGCATTGTTGGAGATGGTGAGGCCGAGAGTGGTCCTACTGCAGCGTAAGTCCTCCCCTTCTGAATACAGAACTCGACTAACTGTTGCAGCGCCTGGCACTCCATCAAGTACATCGACCCCGCCGAGTCAGGAGCCGTCATACCCATCCTCCATGTCAACGGCTTCAAGATCAGCGAGCGCACCATTTTCGGCTGCATGGACAACAAGGAGCTTGTTAGTCTATTCTCCGGTTACGGTTACCAGCCCGTCATTGTGGAGACACTCGAGGAGATTGACGCCGAGCTCTCTGGAGCACTCGAGTGGTCTGTCAGCGAGATCAAGAAGATCCAAAAGGCCGCGCGAGATGGAAAGCCCATCACCAAGCCCCGCTGGCCCATGATTGTCCTCCGAACACCCAAGGGCTGGACCGGTCCTAAGAAGGTCGATGGAGAGTTTATCGAGGGATCTTTCCACTCGCACCAGATTCCTGTTCCCGGAGCCGGCAAGGATGAAGAGCATGTCAAGATCCTCCAGGACTGGCTCAAGACTTACGACACAGCTCATCTGCTCAAGGATGGTAAGCCTGCGGACAGCATCTTGGAGATCATTCCCCAGCAGGATGAAAAGAGACTTGGACAACTGAAGAAGACATATGACCCTTACCAGCAGCTGCAGCTCCCTGACTGGAAGTCTTTCGGCGTAGAGAAGCTATCACAGGACAGCTGCATGAAGCGAACTGGTGACTTCTTGAACCAGGTCATTAAGGAGAACCCCAAGAGCTTCCGTATCTTCTCTCCTGACGAGTTGGAGAGCAACAAGCTTAGCGCAGTGTTTGAGAACACTGGTCGAAACTTCCAGTGGGATGAATTCTCTCGCGCCCAGGGCGGTAGGGTCATTGAGATCCTTTCCGAGCACTGTTGCCAGGGATGGATGCAGGTAAGAATTACAGATGTACTAAGCAAATCATTTGACTGACTCCTCACAGGGCTACACACTTACCGGCCGCACTGCACTCTTCCCCAGTTACGAGTCATTCCTAGGCATTATCCACACCATGATGGTTCAGTACTCCAAGTTCAACAAAATCGCTCGCGAGACCAGCTGGAGAGGTGACCTTAGCTCCATCAACTACATCGAGACCAGCACATGGGCTCGTCAGGAGCACAACGGGTTCTCCCACCAGAACCCATCATTCATCGGATCCGTCTTGAACCTCAAGGCAGAGGCTGCCCGCGTCTATTTGCCTCCCGACGCCAACTGCTTCCTTAGCACCATTCACCACTGTCTTGGATCTAAGAACTATGTCAACTTGATGATTGGCTCCAAGCAGCCCACTGGTGTCTTCCTGTCCCCCGAAGAGGCTGAGGAGCATTGCCGAAAGGGTGCCAGTATTTGGGAGTTTGCTTCTACCGACAGTGGAAAGGAGCCCGATGTTGTGATTGCGGGTATTGGTGTTGAAGTCACTTTCGAGGTTGTCAAGGCTGCCGAGATTCTGCGTGACTGGATCCCCGAGCTTCGAGTCCGCGTTGTCAACGTCACCGATCTTATGGTCCTGGCTGCCGAGTCCCGTCACCCCCACGCGCTCAGCCGAGCCGACTTCCTCGACATGTTCACCGAAGACAAGGCCGTATGCTTCAACTACCACGGATACTCTGCTGAACTTCAAGGTCTTCTGTTCGGTCGCCCTGGCCTGCACCGCATGACTGTCGAAGGATACAAGGAGGAGGGTAGCACAACCACACCCTTTGACATGATGCTTCTCAACTGGGTCAGCCGATTCGATGTTGCTAAGCGTGCCCTCAAGGGCGCTGCCGAGACCAACGACAAAATCAAGGCTAAGCTCGACGAGACTCTGAAGAAGATTGACGCTCGCGTTGATGAAGTTAGAAAGTACATTCGGGATGAGGGCAAGGGTAAGTTAATTCGAATACTTGACAAGACTATAGCTAACACATCGATAGACCCTGAGGATCTTTACGACATGCCCAAGTTTTAGGTAAACTTGTGAGCTAAGATAATAGAACGTTAAGTGAGATGGGGGAGGGGAGCGAATGATTTCATGATAGTTATGCACCTATTTAATGATCTAATAAAAGTTATTTACTGTAACTTCAATAACCGGATGTACTCTGTCCACATATGAGCACGCAGAATTCTCAATCGATACCGTGACTACAGCAGAGGACATCATCTCGAACTTCCACTCGTTATGCCCTAGCCTCAGGGCGTGGGATTTCGGTCGGAGCTCGAGATGTTTGCTTAACTTCAATGTATCTTTGCCAGTAACGATCTAACTATTAGAACAGCCAATCCAATACGTCCTAAATATAAACACCATGCTGCGTCGTCGATGCTGTCCGTATATAAGTGCATACACCCATCGTGTGGCACATGGAAGCAAACACCATCTAACGAATTCCTTCAGGCCAAGCAAGGCTATGCAGACCAAGAGAGTCATGCGCACATACGATCCATAAGACTCCAGAACCTGCCACCTATCAATGCTCTGATATAGTGTGATTGTTTGTTCAGGTCAGTGGCACTGGCTTGCACACTGGCTTGCACTGGTGTGCACCTCCGTCTGGGCGACTGTCTATTTTCGGGTCGCGACTTCCGGCAGCGCATCACTGTTTGCTTCATACCACGCGCACAGCTCTCTAGCACAGGCAGGAGAAGTGCTGTGGTACGCGATATCGGAGGCACAACTATCGCGTCCTAACACCTACAAACTTCATCTCATACGGGCATATCTCCCACTTCTCTCATCATCAGCTTACCTTCATCATTATCGAAATCATTCCTATATCTTCTCAAGATGGGCAACGGCCACAGCAGTTCCATCCAAAACTGCCTCAACACCATCTGTGTTAACCGCACCGCCTGTGTCACGTACCCAGGCGATCCGCTCTTCGCATGGTGGTCGAAGCCGTTCAATCTCGAGTTTCCAGTCGTCCCTATCGCTATAATCCGTCCCCAAACCGCTAACGAAGTCGCCGAGGCTGTCAGATGCGCTACGAAGAATGGGTTCAAGGTGCAGGCAAAGTCGGGCGGTCACTCCTATGGGTATGGTCTCCGCGAAAATTGCATGGCAGAGCTGATTGTGCAGGAACTATGGTCTAGGGGGTGCAGATGGAGCGGTTTCGATTGACATGGTCAATTTTAAAGACTTCAGTATGGACAACAGGACGTGGTATGCTAGATTCGGCGCCGGCCTGACTCTTGGTGAACTGGATGCGCATCTACATGCAAATGGAAGACGAGCCATCGCTCACGGAACGTGCCCAGAGGTGGGCACTGGAGGACATCTGACAGTTGTGAGTCTACCACATATGTGTCAAACTACCTCTGACATCTTAGGGCGGCCTTGGACCAATATCCCGCCAGTGGGGAAGCGCTCTTGACCACCTCCTCGAAATCGAAGTCGTAACCGCAGACGGTACCATTCAACGAGCCAGTTATACCAAGAACTCCGACCTCTTCTGGGCTATGCGCGGCGCGGGCGCAAGTTTCGGCATCGCAACCAAATTTCTAGTCAAGACTCGTCCGGAACCTGGCAAAATCATTCAATACAGCTACAACTTTGCTTTTGGCTCGCAGACCGAAACGGCAGCATTATATAAAGAGTGGCAACAACTCGTGCGAGAGCCTGATTTGGATCGTCGATTCGCAAGCCTCTTCGTTGTTCAACCTCTGGGAGCACTCATCACTGGGACCTTCTTTGGCACAGAGTCTGAGTATCAAGCGACCGGCATCCCTGGTCGTCTTCCTGGAGCTGGCAAGGGTGCTTTTTGGTTGACAGATTGGGCGGGCCTTCTGTTACACGAAGCAGAGGCTACTGGCTGTGCTTTGGGAAGCATACCTACAGCCTTTTATGGCAAATCACTATCCCTCACCGAGCAGGATTTACTCTCTGATTCAGCTATTACCGAACTGTTCGAATACCTCGGAGATCATCATAGCCAATTGTCACCTTTTACAATCATCTTCAATACCGAGGGCGGAGAAATGATGGAATTCCCCACCAATGCAACGGCATACCCGCACCGAAAGAGTATCATCATGTATCAATCCTACGGCATCGGGGTGGGGCATGTATTGGCAGCAACACGGAACCTCTTGGACGGAGTTCACCAACGGATCCAGCGGTCGGCTCCGAGCGCCAGGTCCACTTACGCCGGGTATATCGATGCATGGGTGGACCGAAACACGGCCCAGAAACTTTACTGGGCGGACAACCTACCACGATTACGAGAGTTGAAGAAGGTGTGGGATCCAACGGGTGTCTTTAGCAATCCTCAGAGTGTTGAGCCGGCCGATTAAAGGCGGAATTGGTGTAATTTGAGAACTGTCACGAGATGACATGCCGGACGAATGAGGAACGAGATTGTCAAACCAACGGCTCCGAGCGTCCGATGGCTGCCGATAGAGGCCGGGGTCGTCTAAGATTACATGTGTACACAAGTATGAATTCATTTGCTCACCGATATCTTGTATTGTCACGAGCTATTGCGTAGCATCATTGAAGTGACCCGCTTCAGCTTTCTAGTGCCATGATTTCCCCGCGTATTAAGAGCTTCTGGCGTCAACTAAGATAGTGGGGAGATAATTCAAAATCTGGGGTAACAACATATGGTAGTACAATAAAGTAGAGTTGACAACTTGTCAGCAAAGACTTGAGTGGTCAGCACGTCTATCAAGAAGAGCATACAGTATTTCATGATATTCAATCTCAAACATCTCCAATTTACAACCCTGCAACTAATACGACACAGTATTCCAAGATAACAACAAAACCTTGTCAAAAACGCCCTATGTCCACTTAGTTCCAAACCCCGCATTATCTTGTCACAGTATCTCTTGTAATACTTGCCGCGTGATAAAAACGGCCAGACACGGCATTTGTTGGGGGATGAGACCCGCCTTGACATGACACAACAAAGGGCGTTTTGGGGTTCGTGATAGTTTTTGGTTGGATTGGAAAGGGGGGCATTTTGCGGGGGAGGGGGCGAGTAACAAAACCCGGGCTTGGAAGCTTGTTCTTGTTTCTTACAACTTTCATACACCATCTTGTTTGAAGAATATTGATAGGTGATTGGTTTGAGGATTTGTTATAAGGTATGTGTTGATGATTTGCATGGTGTCACTTATACCCTGGTCGTTTGTGAAGATGCATCGTGTTCATTATCATGACGATTCCACATATTGACATGAATGCAGAATACAATCAACATGACACTACTACAACGTTCAAGATTGGCTGCTTCAAGCCTGTCAAGGTGTCGTCCCGGACTTCAGTCAGTGAGAAGATACCAAAGTGCCGCCCTAGCATCTACAATTTCTCAAAGAGACGCAAAGTCTTCACTATCTTTATCAGCCAGCACACCGAAAGGTTCAACAGCACTTCACAATGTCTCACCTACAGCAATCATGGCTCGTCCATATTCCACTGCCAGTGAAGACATGTACACAGCATCCTTTGCCTTCTTCGAGGCGATCTGGGATGCGGGTATAACACATTGCTTCGTCAACCTGGGAACAGATCATCCTAGTATCATTGAAGCAATGGTAAAAGGACAGCGTGAGAAAAAGGGCCAGTTTCCCAAGATCATCACATGTCCCAATGAGGTATGTCCTAAACAAAGAATCTTGTGAATGAAACTGACGGAAATAGATGGTTGCCATGTCTATGGCTGATGGATATGCCAGATTAACAGGCAAACCCCAATGTGTCATCGTACACGTTGATGTCGGAACTCAAGGTCTCGGCGCAGCTGTCCACAACGCTTCCACAGGCCGTGCACCAGTGTTAGTATTCGCTGGTCTATCACCATTCACACAAGAAGGCGAACACCGCGGAAGTCGAACAGAGTATATCCACTGGATCCAAGATGTACCAGACCAGAAACAGATTATCTCCCAGTACTGTCGATACACTGGAGAGATCAAGACAGGAGCCAACGTTAAGCAAATGGTCAACCGCGCTTTGCAATTCGCTACTTCGGATCCTCAAGGACCCGTGTATCTGTGCAGTGCACGAGAAATTCTTGAGGCTGATCTTAAGCCTTATTCGCTTAAGCAAGAGCACTGGGAGTCTGTTGAACTCGGTGGTCTTCCCACGAGTGCTGTTGACCGAATTTCGGAGGCTTTGGCTGGTGCAAAGGCGCCTTTGCTGGTAACGGGATACAGTGGCCGAAACCACAAGATTCCCGCCGCGCTTGTGGAGCTGGCGGATAAAGTCAAGGGTCTTCGGGTTTTGGATACTGGTGGTTGCGATATGTGCTTCCCCGCAGACCATCCCGCTTGGCTGGGTCTCAAGTTTGGCGTTGACGATGCTGTTACTACCGCTGATACGATTATCGTTCTGGACTGTGATGTGCCTTGGGTTCAGACACGTTGCAAGCCTAGAGAGGATGCAAAGATCTTCCATATCGATGTTGATCCTCTGAAGCAGCAGATGCCTACTCATTACATCCAGGCTGATGCGCGGTACAAGGCTGATGCTTTGACGGCGGTGGAGCAGATCAGTCAAGCTCTTGATAAGAAGGAGTTCGCTAGCAAGCTCGAGTCCCAATCACAGGCAGAGAAGAAGCGCGCAGAGATTCATCAGAACAAGCTGGCTACTATCGCCAAGGCAGCCGAGCCTCTTGCGGACGGTAGTTTCGGCACTGGCCATCTCAGCAAGAAGCTCAAAGATCTTTGTCCAGAAGATACAATCTGGGCTATTGAGGCTGTCACAAACACAGGTTTCGTTCACGATAATGTGCAACCCACGCTTCCTGGATCATGGATTAACTGCGGTGGCGGTGGTCTCGGTTGGTCTGGTGGTGGTGCATTGGGTATCAAGCTGGCGACAGATGCTGAGAACGGCGGCACCAACAAGGGCAAGTTTGTTGTGCAAATTGTAGGAGATGGAACATATCTTTTCACCGTCCCTGGAAGCGTATACTGGATTTCAAGACGATATAAGATTCCAGTGTTGACTATTGTGCTCAACAACAAGGGTAAGTCATCTCACCCTCCTCGAAAACATGGTACTAACAAAACCAGGCTGGAACGCTCCCCGTAGATCTCTACTGCTCGTCCACCCCGATGGTCTAGGCTCAAAGGCAACAAATGAAGAGATCAACATCTCCTTTGACCCAGTGCCTGACTACGCTGGTATTGCAAAGGCTGCAGCAGGCGGAGACATCCACGCTGCGAGGGTTGACAAGGCGTCGGAATTGGAAAGTGTGCTAAAGGAAGCTATCGCCAAGGTTCAAGCTGGACAGACGGCAGTTGTGGACGTCAAGGTTGCGCCGGATTGCTAGTGAGGATATAATGTGGAGGTTCTAGACCTTGAGGCTGAATGCCATTATTAAATTAGCAGCATTGTTTCTTCAATGGATCCCCAATTCTACCGCCTGGGCATCGAAATGTTTCACTGTCCCCTGTCGTATTTGATCTGCAAGTCTGTCTTGGATTCTTGTCGCCTGATCAAAAGGAATTACAGTCGGCCCTGAATTCCGATACTATCCAGGGTCTGAAACCAGCGATTTCTGGTTGATAAGGCTAATCTGTTTACCTGACGGACCTTGTTCCCATAAAGCCGCGTTAGGTTCATTCGCCACCAAAACAGGCGATACAAAGACAAGCGCGTAACTGCATGATTGTATGGTGTTTTTAATTCATATTTATGCAGCAAGGGTCAGCAGGATTGGGAGGTCCAAGTCATGGGGGACATAGATCCGGGGTGCCCGCATTAGAAGGCGGCGTTTTTAGAGGTCGGGAAAAAACATCAGACGACGCCTAAATGGAGTCTTGGCAGGGAAGATCATCATCTCTTTGCGGCTCTTTTTTCTTTGCAGAGGCAGCTCCAGCCTCTTAGAGTCCAAGTTGGGGATTTGTTGTTGTTCTAGATCCCACATGAGGGTCGTATCCGTATGTAACTGTATTTCTCGTATGCTCGGAGTCTACCGTAGAATAACACCATCATCATCAGCCTCAAAGACACATGTGAAGACACAATCCCATTCCACTTAATGAACTAGACCATGACTAAAATGATAAGCCGAAGAATAACACTCTGATCAATTGAGACTAACATCTCATCTTAAAAAACTCCCCCGCACCACGTGCTCGTGACAAGCAGAAAATACCAAGCCCGGGAGGGAAGGCGCAGGCGCATATTGACCTGAAAGACGGCGGCAGAGGAAGGTGCATGCAAGGCAAGTGCAAGTGCAAGACCGCGACTGCCTGCATGTGCGGTGCGGGCAGGTGCCTTTTCCAAGGTTGGGCAGCCGCTGATGGTTACAATTTGAGTCAATGCATAATACAAAAGCAAAGAAATTTATCTTCAATCATTAACCTCGCCATGATTCCCTGATCCTTGATTTCTTTTTTGTTATGCTCTTTTACAGGCAACTGCCACTGTCTATGCCGACTCATCTCGGACAAGTACATTTCATTTCTTTCGCCCTCGGCACGCGCTAGTCTAGTCGGTCCGGCTTATATCGTTCTTGTCCTCTTCCTCTCGACCGTTGCGTTGCGCGATACGATTTCCATACCTGACATCGATATAAAACCCACCTACCATCACGGACCCCGTTCTGGTTCTTGCTCGCTTCCCATTTTTACGGATACCGGTACGGAACTCCAGCTGGACAACCTAACCTCCAAGGGTCCCAGGTCCAGATCTAGAGGCCCACTTCCGACTTTCTCGTCCCACTTGAACGTCGCAAGTTTGCGCTCGTCTTAACGCCCAAGGGAACAACAAAAACTAGGCCTAGCCCACGATCAAAAAATTCTCTGCTTTCACTCTTTGACAGTCATCATCAACGAGGGATCATGAAAGGTGTAGAACCGGATCTTCAGCGCCTTAAAAGATTGAGACGCGTCAACAGCTCTGTATCTTGACCAACGACCCGAAACCAACAAGCTTTTACCATAACAGACACACCCAAGCCATGTCTTATCAGACAACAACTACCGAAATCCAAGCCGGAACAATCCCTCTGCGACATCCTGATACCATGACCGATAAACCACCACCTCCTCCGGTACCTTCGACAGACCCCCGATTGATCGCCGACGATAACCCCTCCGCATCGAAACCCGTTGCCGATCATGGCCTCTTCGAGATGGCACCCTCCGAAGCTCTCGCTCTGCTGAGCGCTGGCGTTGAACTTCTTGTTAGAATAACAGGCGATGTTCCTCCGACACCACCTCCAAAGTCTCCTACTGTACCGCATATGAGTGGTATGCAGGCCGAGAAAGAGAACATTGTACGATCATACTCGGCTAGGAGTTTAGCAAGATTGAGGAAACAGGCTGAACTTGAAGCCAAGAAATTGGCTGCTAAAGAGGCAAAGCCTGAACCTCAAGAGCCGGAAGATATTGATGGAGTACGATTGAAGCCTCATCCAGGATTGATGTCGCCACCTCCTCAATCAGAGCCATATGTTGTTGTTGGAGCCGATTCTCAACCGGTAAACCTTCAACACAGCGCCATCACACGCAAATTCTACAGCAAGAATGAACCCCCGATTACTATCAACCAATACCTCCAACGCTTACACCAATTCTGCCCAATGAGCACTGCAGTATACCTCGCGACATCTCTGTATATACACCGATTGGCTGTCGAGGAGCGTGCTATTCCCGTCACCCGTCGCAACGCCCATCGTTTGGTCCTGGCAGGTCTTCGAGTAGCGATGAAAGCTCTCGAAGACCTATCTTATCCTCATGCTAAGATGGCTAAAGTTGGTGGCGTCAGTGAAGCGGAACTAGCTAGACTCGAGATAAGCTTCTGCTTCCTCGTTGGTTTTGAACTAGTGGTTGGTGAAAGCCGATTACAGAAACACTACGAACGACTCAAAGACAAGACAGCCCGTTATGGCTTTGATAACACGGATGTTCCTATATTAACTCTCAAGCCGCGGCCACGCGGTCAAGTTCAACCAGCAGCATAAGACAAGCTGGTATTACATAACATATTTGCAAACATGGATTGGGGCATTTAGATTGGGGGTGCATGTCGTTTTTCTCTTCTTTTCTTCTGGGACATGCATATACGTTTCACGGCATTTAGCTGAGCACTGTACTTGGTTCTACACTGTCATATAGTCTGGGCGTGGGATGATGGGCATATCGTGGAGTTGATGATGAATTTATACCCGAATTTGATGAAGACATATCCGGTGCTTTTCGAGATTTCAAATCGGAATTTTTGTCGGGTGGACAACGTCGATCCGCCAAGCCAACTTGACTCGTAAAATAAGGGTCCTTGAGGTTTTACGAAGATGTAGTGGTTGCTACATGTGATCCATCAAGACCCGCTTAGACCCATCGTCGCTTTCTGGAATGAGGAGCCTGCTTCTAGTATGGCCCATAGTACCCGTATTCTGTCGTATTGATGGTAAGTGACTCTCACGATCTTGAGTCGTGTTTGGTCAGTGGAGTTTTACATACCTGCAGCAATCAGACACGAGCTGCGGAGCTTCAGCAAATAAACTTCCACTCTGTGAATCCTTTGTTGGGATTGTCTCATTAGTGCTTATGTAGCTATCCACGCGCAGCATTACCTTGTTTGTTTCTGCCGCACTTAACCGCTTACCCCGACTCATACCATCTTCAATCGTCACATCATCTCATTGATTCCTCACCAAACATTCCCCAAGTCAAGTAAAGCAGCGTTCATGTCGAAATGGGCGCCAAGACATCTGAAGACGAATACAACGGAGAAAATGGTAAACATCTCATACATAGCATGCTCTCGTGAACCAATGCTTACATACGATAGGCCATGGACCACTCTCATCCAAGCCATCCTCCGCAGGCGGAGAACCTCGCGGTGCGCACTTCGCCCGTGACGGAGACGGTAGTCTCGGCGACGAAGGAGGCGACGACGACGATGATGATGATGACGTTGCCGCCGGACCGTTAACAGCTGATGGTGAAAAGAAGAAGAAAAAGAGAAAGCCAAAGAAGAAGAAGAAAACTGCTACCCAGCAATCTTCCCCGCCTAGGGTTCCCCTGAGCGACCTCTTTGCAAAGAAGGATTATCCTGTCGGTGAAACTCAGCCTTATGCGGATGACTTCAACACCGCTCGTACAACAGGTGAAGAAATCCGCTCCAAGAGTCGGCGCCAACTTGAAGATCCCACGTTCTTGAACGATTATCGCAAAGCGGCTGAAGTCCACCGTCAAGTCCGACAGTGGACTCAAGACAACGTCAAGCCAGGCCACACATTGCTCGAGATAGCTAATGGCATCGAAGACGGTGTTCGTGCGCTTTTAGGAAATCAGGGCATCGAACCTGGCGATAACATCAAGTCTGGCATGGGTTTTCCGACGGGTTTGTGTCTGAACCATGAAACTGCTCATTATACGCCTAATCCGGGTCAAAAAGATGTCGTTCTTAAGTATGAGGATGTCATGAAGGTTGATTTTGGCGTGCAGATCAATGGATGGATTGTCGATAGTGCGTTCACTATGTCTTTTGATCCGGTTTATGATAACCTTTTGGCGGCGGTCAAGGATGCTACGAACAGTGGTATCAAGGTGTGTATCCCCCTCAAACTCACAAGTCAGTATACAAGAGGGAGGTAACTGACGCACGCAGGCCTCTGGTATTGACGTCCGTATCTGCGACGTCAGCGCCGCCATCCAAGAAGCCATGGAAAGCTACGAAGTCGAAATCAACGGGAAAACATACCCCGTCAAACCCGTCCGTAACATCTCGGCGCATAACATTCACCACTACCAAATCCACGGTGGAAAGTCGATTCCGTTTATCAAGAATCGGGATCAGACTAAGATGGAGGAGGGTGAAGTGTTTGCGATTGAGACGTTTGGAACGACTGGTACTGGAAAGCTACATGATGATGTAAGTGCACCCTTATCAATACCTGATTTGAATGTGATGTTAATGAGTGTAGGTTGGCATTTACGGCTACGGTCTTCAACACGATGCTCCAAAACAAGTCAAACTTCCTTTTGCGACAGCGAATAAACTCCACAAGGTTATTCGCGAGCAATTCGGCACTATCGTGTTCTGCCGTCGTTACCTTGACCGTCTTGGTCTTGATCGATACTTGGCTGGTTTAAACTCACTGGTTTCGCATGGAATTCTCGAAGCGTATGAACCGCTCGCTGATGTCAAGGGTTCTTACTCTGCGCAGTTTGAGCATACGATTCTGCTTCGGGAGGGGGGTAAGGAGGTTATTAGTCGTGGAAGCGACTACTAAACTCGAGTGATTGTTAAACTGAAAATGTTTTATTGTCGTTTTGACTTGGAGGATATGGTTCAACAATTTGGTATGGCTTCAACACCATTCTTGATGCTGGAGTAGTCGCAACACTACTTCGCTACTAGGCCTGGATTCAACATGCCCGCCTTTTTACTTTCGTGTGATAGTTTAGTCTGTCGTTATCTATACAAACACTTTTATTCACACAAATACTTCTCTCATGATTCTGATTGAACTACCGAACTTGCATCGTCGGCCATTTCCCGAATTGGACTCAATCGAACATCCCCTCACTAACGCAGTGACTCACTCAATGCAAGCCATAATCGCCAAGTAAAGAGACATGTACTGTAAAGTCTCTGATTGTCAATTGAGACCCCGCACGTCAAAATCAGCATTCCTAAATAAACTACCCTTTCCCACGGGTGCCTTGTCCATCGGGTGTCACAAGGCCGACGGGTATTCTCGATCGGCATAACGGGCTGACCAGGATCAATTTAGGACCAAACTTTTAGGCAGAAAGGCGAAATTCGGGACCCTACTTTTCATCCCACGGTTCGTGAATGCGGATTGCGGCATGGAATGCACAATTAAGAACTGGTTCATCCGTTTTGAGGCCGACATGTACTCTGCATTCGGATGTGCCTCAAACCTACATCGCCTCAAGTACCCGTTATCATTCAATGCTCTGATCAACGGCCTCAAAATGAAGTTCTACCAAAGTCCCAAAACGAACCCATGTTTCGAACCATGGTGTTTAACCCCCCACCAAAAAAGAACTTTGGCTTAATCCCTGTTTTTGATGCATGTAGCAGATCATTCTTTTTACACTTTGTTTTATTGCCGAGGCTCCGGGACCGGAGTGTAGGACTTGTCTAGATGTGATGTCTCAGTGTGCAGCCCTTTCTCACTTACACATTGATCATGAGACATGGTGAGATTTTTCTTTTTCCTGATTGTGGTGGGCTTTGTACCTGCTTTAGTCTAAGCCATTGAAGCCATCGTTGACTCTTACTTCAGTTGTAAGTCATGAAGATTTATGCACATTCACATTTGCATTCAGATCACTCAGTAGGAACAAAAGTTTGATAACCAAATCCATTCCGGATTCCTCTTTTTTTCTTGTTTTGTGTCTTGTATCTTAGTAGCTAGTGTCCTGTAATCCCTAACTGACTGGTACTGGTATCCCAAATAATAACGTATACAAAAATTGCTCAAGTCTATCCCAAATCCCATTAAATCAAATCGCTAAACTTCCAATTCGCTTGAGTAAAAACTGATACAAGACCAAAAGACAACAAAAAATAGTACAATACTTCAAAGCTTCAAAATCACTCGTAGCGGTAGTCGAAAACATCTGGCCTTCTGCCTCCGGAGACTGTCAGTCGCCGCGTGGGTTGCTTAGACTGAAGTCGCTCACGGAGACGCTCGCGCATCTCCTCTTCCTCCTTCTTCTCCTCACGACGAGCTAGGCGACGGGCCTTGTCGTCACGGCGCTCTTCCTCAAAGCTCAAGCGGCGCATTGAATCAACGGGGATCTCAACGGAGGGACGCTTGTAGGTAGCGGAGCGCTTGGGAGGAGCTGGGGCAAGGGCAACAGGACGGCTGGCGATCTTGGCATTGGCTTCAGCGATGCGAAGACGGATTTGCTCCTCCTTGTCTTGTGCGCGTCGCTCTTCTCGGCGAAGGCGCTTTAGTTCGTCGTCTTCGTTGGAGTGGCGGCTGTCCTTGGAGCTGCTGGAGTGGTGACGGTGGTGCTTGGACTTGTGGTGACGGCTGTCGTCGACGACTTCGATCTTGACTCGGCGCTCAGGTTGGCGAGTTCGCTCGTCAACGATGACAGGGCCGCGTGATGAGTCGACCATGTAGGTGTTTGCGTTGGGAGAAGCAGGAGCGGACCATTGTTGGGGAGGAGTGCGAGGGCTGTCAACCATGACAATGCGCTCCTGGTGTCGAGAGTTTCGACGCTTGCGGTTCAAGTCAAGGACCTTTTGGCCGTTGACGTAAACTCCTGATGGTCTGTCCTTCTTGCTTGAAGAGCTGGTGTAGGAACGGTCTGATTCATCTCCTGATCGTGGTGTTGAAGGAGCAGGGCTGTACTGGGGAGTAGGAGGATAGTATGATGAAGAATCGTAAGAGCCAACGAATGAGGCAGGATGGTCGAAGCGGTAGTTGTCGGCACAGACTTGACCATGGCGAGAGTTGGCGCAGAGAGCTGGTTGAGAGTATTGCTCACGACGACCATCAGGGTAGTCGTAAGTGTAGATGTTGGTAACACACATAGTGTCGGTGTTTTGGGGTTGAGAGCGCGGCTTGCGCAGAGGGGGATCCTCTTGGATGATAACAGGAGGCAGACGATAAGTTCTTTGAGATTGTCTCAAGGTTTGGTCTGTAGGTGAAGTTGTAGTAGAGTTGCGACGACGATTGTTGTAGATGGTGTTTTCTATAACAAGTGGTGAAGACAGCTTGGTAGTGTTGAAGCTTTATAGTATAAGAGTGTTCAGTTGAGGTGAATTGAGTTGTTTGTTTGGTTGTTGGGAAAAGTGCAGGTGGTGGTGGTTATATAGAAGTAGTGGCAGTGAGGGAGGGTAGCTTGAAAGTGAACTTGAGTAAATGTCGGGTGTAAGCCAGGACAGGTACTAGTACTACCGATAGAAGATGCCTGGGGACTAAAGTAGTGCACAAAGTAGTAAGTGGAAGAAGTCTAGTAGAGAGATTGATGCCTGGTGTGTAATGTACATTCATGATTGTGGTTCGCAAAATGGTTCGCGATATATATTACAGAGATTCTGTATTGGTGGTGCTCCCCCCCAGAGAGGCTTGGAGAGAGGGAAAGGCAGCCTTGTGGACACAAAGTGGAGAAAGGCCGTTTCTGCCTACCGGGTGCGGCCACTAAGAAACCCCTGCATGGCCCCTGCGAACCCTCCTGCCGATGACTCCCAGGGCATCTCAGCCACGACCCACGATCCACTGAATTTGTACCTAGACTGTGATCCATTAGTTGAGGCTCTCCAGGGCTGGTAGTTGGATCGAGGAATTGAGACTAGAGCACGGGTATCGAGATGAGGTCACGGACGAGAAATGATATCAGAGAGTAACTCAGTCAATGAGTGTCCTGACCTCTATTGTCATGCCTAATCTAGGACTACAGGCCTTCAACGCGCGGCCAAGGTTGAAACAGGGTCTAAAAGATACAATCTGTCCTACAGACTCTAAATGTCCCGTCCGAAATGTGTTGCACCAAATCCTTCCAGCTCGGTGAGCAGTCCAAGTTACCGAAACTGAACTTGTACTGTACTGTACTGTACACTTACAGTACTGTATGTTCTGCATCATGAGACCCGACCGGCATTGAGTCATCAAGGACTCGATTAGCGCTAGCCTTAGGACTTGAATCTCTGACCATTGAGAAGTGGACAAAGAATTTCTGTTTTCCCTCATTGGGTGGGCTCATCTTCAACGGCCAGGCCTGAGTCAACTGGGGTGAATCCCCTTTAGTCTGTAGTCTAGGGCAGTGCAATCGAGGCTTGGTCTATGTCCTCAATCCACTTCCACCCTGCAACCCTCAGCCTTAAAACACTACAAGGATATTCTTGATAAAGGGTTAGTTTTTGGGACTTCAGCCTCGCATTAATTAATTGCATCTGTGATAATCTGATCGTCTTCAAGGATCGATTGGATGCCTCTTCCTTCATATCACTTTTTGACATGCATCGTCCCGGAGCGGGAACTAGTGACAGGAACCAAAAGCATGTCAGAGTCAGCCAACGAATGTGCACTGTTGACTTACACAAATGATGCAAGAGCTTTGACATTAGCAGTGACTAATTAATCGTCAGTGTAAATCAAGGGCGCGCTGCGTCATGTCAAAGGTCTCGGCAATTACACTTTGCGTGTTACATTAATTAGATACTGTAATGTCCAGGCCCCGACATACATGAAACTCTAGTTAACCAAAGATCCAAAATCTATGTGGTTTAGTTCGGCCAAGGACTGTATCTGCATTTACAGCCCTGCAATCATTGGCTCATGACAGCCATTGCCATAAATTGATTGCCTTCTTTGGGTGAGGGACCTCAAAAGACTTCGTCTTGTCCGACGGATAACCATGCCTGCCGGTACCGACTCCGAACCTCCAAGTCCGAACGGCCCCCAACGGCCCCCAAGCAAGGGTCAATTTTCACCTCTGGTTCCCTCCGGCTGCCTCTTTTTCAACCAGTAAAAAGGATCTTTTGTCAATATTTCCAAGAAATTCTATACAAATCTTTATGCATCGTGTCACTTTTGGTGTTTCGTAGCTATCGTCACGATAATTCCCCTCGGTCAACGTGGTGTTGAAAAATGGCTGAGCAAGGGCCAGATTTCTTGGTACAGATAAACGGGCCAGTGTCTGTATAAACGTACCAAAAAGGAATAGTCTCATCCCAGCCCTGTAAGGCAGAACCTTGACCTTGACCTTGCACCTCAGCTAAGTCTTATTCCCAAGGCCACTGCCTCCTCCACAGTAAAAGTAGGCGCAGCAATCCAGAAATCCGAGACTGATAATATCGCATTCCCTTCATCGTCGTCATTGTGTTCCTTGATAACTTGTCTTTCCAGTTTGATACTGGTGGTATATCACAGCGGGCTGCCTCTTTTTGAGTTTGGCAATCAGTTCGCAAACTTCACGATCCGTCATGAGTGCAATTTTACCCCGTTGACCGTACAGCCGAGTGTTGGACTGCTTGCTTTTGTGTTTAATTTGACTTTCATATCGTTTCACGTCGGGTCGCTCGTTGGCTAGATTACCATTCCCTCGGAACAAAGCAAGCACACAGCACAATTTCGACAACGACTATAGGGTATGCGCTTTGACAGCTCGGCCGCATCCAAACGACCGCGCGTATATGGACGATTTAATTTTAGCTACCTAGTCTTGGCCCCCGTGAAAGGAATCAGTCCGGCTGTTGATGATTGGTGATTTATTTCGGTTGTTGGTCTGCTGTTAATAGCATTCGTTGCTAAGCATATCCTCAGAGTGGCGAGTGTAGGCCGCATGTTTCATCATCCGCGCGCGGTTAAACAGATGAATTAGGAGATCAACCATTTCTGATACCGTTTATAATGAAGGCGAAATCAGGAGTAGGTACTTGGTATATCCGTAAACGGAGGCGATTTGTTAATCGCCAGCCTGATCTATTTCAGGTACACAGGTTACTATTCTCAGACACTCACACACCACACAACCATTTTTAGCTAACAGTACTTACTTACAACTTCTAGTTAAGTCCAATGACAAAGTAACCCTTCTCAGGTACCGGCAATATCGAACACCTGACAATCTTCCCAACAAATCCATGCCGATAACGCCCTGCTGCACCGAAAAGTACATGATGGCGCCTGAAATACCAATAGCCGCGCGTCAGCACATACGCGTACCTTTCCCACCACGCTGTATATCGCCGGTTATAGACGAGGGATAGGACTATTGTGCCTTGCATATGGCTCCAGTTGAAGGGCGCCCAGCTCATTGAGAGAGGGGCATTGATGTTGCGCTAGAAGGAGTTGGGCCTTGTTTGGCGACCAAGTACACATGGGGAATATTCCGCCTAGAGGGATTGTGTATGTGAGGGCACGGAAGGGTCCTTGTGCTCCAAAGAGGCGAAGGGGGCCGACGACTCCCTACATCATTGTTGAAAATGTGTGCGAGGGAGTGTAGGTGAAGTGATCTTTCTGATGCGTCTGGCATACATTTCGACATTGCGAAGTAAACAGTGATCCACGCCCAGCCTCATGGATCCTGGCAAAAATGATGCGTACAATTGTGCAGCAGAAGCCTATCGAGGAGGAATCTTGGCATAATGCGCAAGTGTGAGATCACATGAGCAGTTCAGCGACTGATGCGTAAACATGTAACTGAACATGTTCAAGATCATAGCCGCACATGACCGTCCATGACCGCAGCCAAGATGGAAGTTGAAAGCTCAAGATTAGTGACCGCAAGGAAAATTCCGATCGGTATCTGCAGTATGGTGGTGAACAGCCGGGCGAGAACGGCCCCCCATATCGACATACCAGGCGGACATACGCTCACAGAGATGCGGACCAGTAAGCAAGAATGGCGAGGTACCACCAGTGAGGGCATTCAGGATATGCAGACCTGGACCGATTGTAAATCGTCAAACTCACCCTCTGGTGATCGTCTCTTCCATGACGGTCGTGTTCCATTCGTGATATCTTTACGCCAGAGGTACATGTGCACCAGTGTGTCATAAAGGCGACCGCATACCTCGTCACTTGGTCACAAGGGAATACTGTACTTGTGGTATGCCGATGAAAGTCGGGAAGTAATTTGTGCGAAACGTTGTAACGGCTCCCCGAGTTATTGTAAATAAGGTTATCGTGAATTGGGAAATAACCTGCATACTAGACGGTATTGAAGTACAGCAATGGCGCAACCATGACGCTGACTTGCGTAGTTGATCAACATGAAGAAGGGACTGACGTTGGGATCGTCAAGATATGTCGCAATGTTCCAGGGTAAGGGGTTAAACCCAAGACCCAGCGATGAGGGCGAGGGTGACGTTGCTTGGTGATGTCCATGTCATCTAGTTGTACAGTCCGAAGACTTTGAAACCGGATATTGGGGAACCAAACTACACAAATCAGATCGGAAAGAAACTGCACCGTGTTATCTTCCATCCGTTTGCAGTCTCTTCCCTAATTCTGTTGTCCTTGTACAAGGCCTTGGTAAGGGTGATTTCGACCGTGACATCGAGGATGGGCATATGAGGGATAGATGGGCCATACCTGCACATCCATACCCACGCAGCTTGGTACAGAGCAGGGCGATGACCTGCCAGGGAACCCTGTTCGATCGGTATCTCGAAAAGGACAAATATCGTTCCCAGGAAGAAAGCTCGGAATGTCCCTCCAGGCATTGTCGGATCATCTGTATTCCTCGACGACAGCCCGTACTTCAGGGTAGATATGGTCATTGACATAAAGATCCCTTTGGGCGTAGAACTCACTTGAAGTTAACCGTGTGCTTGCTGCATAATTAAGAAGCTCTTCAAGCAATATTATCGAGAAAATAGGTGATTGGAGCATCATGGAAGGGATTTGAATGGCACAAACAAGAAATCAGAATCGCCAAAGTGTTGTTGAAACCCTATACCTGTCGTTTTCACCATGCAGATAGTCTCCTGGGGCCGCCGAAAGAGTCTACCGAATGCCCCGGGACCCGTATCAGGGCAAAGACTTGGCAGAAACTCGGAGTCGTATAAGTGACGTGAACGGCGTTGGCAATGTCACCAAGTCAGAGACCTCTCACATGAGCAATGGGATAAGTGATAGTCGAAATAATAACCCGAAGTAAATTAATGTAGGTATTCAGCATTGAAACATGAAAATGATGAACAAGAAAGCTCGACACAGCATCCCGAATACCGTGGGAGTGCTGTGTAGATGTTCTGTATGCCGTATGCTTAAGGCAAATGATGCGCCGAGATACTCCTTTTCGTCCTTCAAGAATGAGTCGAAGAAAGCATCCCCCGCCAATAGTTGATCGCAGCTGGAGAAGTCTCTCCTGGCCGCTCCAGTCTAAAGTTCTTCAAATGCGAGTATCTACCCTCGCTATAGATCTTAATGCAATCGACATTCGACTCCTGGTCCTAGCCTCAATCTCATTCCGACCTCGTCGGAAGCGCCCTTCCTATCCAAGTTTGGGGGATGCCAGCGTATAACCGGTGCTGAACAAATCCCCTTCCGTCAGAGCCCCTCATGACCCTCTGGCGAGTCATATTACAAGTCCAGTCGCCATTAAACCGGACCTTCAAACCCAATTCTCCAAATCGATCTCCATGTGGCGCAGGAAGATATCGTGATTTATCGAGTCGTGATGATAGGATGGTGATGATCCAAAAGGCCCAGCCATAGAGTCATATAGAGGACGTTGCCAGGTCGTGATTAATAGTATTTCAAGGTCACAGAAGTTCCAATAAGTCGGTCCGTCGTGAATGTCCAGAAGTCGATGTCGCTAATAATGTCTATCGAGAAATCGGAATCCTAAATGCAAATGCGCCGTCGATGAATGCGTTTATGTCGAATCGTATGCCAAATCTCCATTTCCATCGTTGTCGTCCTCGTAATGTAATTCAGTCGCTGTTCGTCGCGAGTCTAAACGTCGTATCGGAATGGAGCCCGTTTCTTGAGGCTGTCGAATGTAAAACCTCAAAGAATTCCCATCTGTCGCCAAGGATCGTTCTCCCTTCCACGTCGCCTATTTCTTCTCTCTGCTGCGCGCCTGGCATCGCCAGTACAATCGACACAGCCCCATACAGCGAAAACCAATCTCCAGCCACTGCATCATCGTCATTAGTAAATGACCCTCTCCGTGAGGGGAATTCGTGGTGAGGGGCAAACTTACACCACTGCAATCAATGCCCAAAGTGCAGCCATAAGCCACAATTCTTGCCTCCTCTGGGTTGGGTTCTTGTCGGAGTTGAGGTTGATGTTTGACACCCACATCATAATGATGCCGCCCACACACAACGCCAGCGCGAATAAGTCGTGCAGGACTTTTCGCGATGTGACCAATCTGGGTACTGTAAATGAGGTATCTGTCACCGCCAGAATCTCCCAACTGTCATTAAGCATTGCGATTGCGCACTATCGCGCGTCAGCCTTGTGCGACCAAACTCATCAAGAGAACAAACTTACCCCTACAGCACCCGCGATAATGACCTGGCTCTTGGACGACCATTCTTTGCAGACATACGCGAGCAGCAGAATAGCCGCGAGGCTGGTGATCCAAGCGAGTAATCTCACACCAGCCTGCGCCAGCGCATAAGGCCTCGAAGGCCGCGCCTGATAGTGATACCGCCGCCTAGAAGGCATGGCTAGGTATCGGTGGAGAAACAATCTCAGAGATGAAGCATGAAGAAAAGAAATAAGCAAACAAACAACAGCAAGAGATGGGGTTTGAAGAAGGGTGAGGTTGAACAAGAGAAGGTAGGAAAAGAAGTGGAGGGAATGGAGATTCGGGGACTCAAGGGTGTGTGCAGCCAATAAAATGAAGACAGACTAGCTGTGGTGGGTGTAGTGCAAGGGAGCTAGGGGTTGATCAAGCCGCTGGGGAGAAGCAAAGTTGGTGGATCAGTTCGAGACTTGACTCGCTCTAGAATTTGCATTCCAATATGGTTAGATCTGGAATGAAAGACTCTCAATCGAATTGACGTCAAAACCAAGGGGAATAATTGAATAATTCAGGAGTGATCCCATAACAAATAGTTTCAGTTAAAACAGGGTCAAGGTGCGGTGGGAGTCTGATCCCCTTGCTAACCGTTGCTGTGGCACAGCAAACAACCATGATTTGATGTCAAGAGTAGAATCGACAGAATGATTTAGTCACTTTAGTGAGACACTAACACTGTCGACTTCTGTCACCTGAATCTCGAAAATGTAACATCTCTGGTCCACCAAATGCAGAGAGTGACATGACCCCTGCTCCAACCTCTTTCAAAATAAGCTGCAGCAAACATCGTCATTATTGTTTTATCGTATCCTATCTAGAACGAATATTCCTCCACATGAAGATATATCCCCTGCGCACCAGTTCCTTTATGAACCGCACGCTCATCACTCAAACGACTAACGCAATTCCTCGTCCGCGCCACAATTTCCCGTCCACCACAGACAACAACCCCTGTCTCCCCCCAAGCTTGTTCTACTGGCTCGCGGATCATGGCCTCAATGTCTGGGCGGTACGTGTATTCTCTAATGAGCTCGGGCACCGAAACGGCTTTTTCCACGCGACATGGTGAATCGCTCGGACATCCTTTTTCGTCTGTGCCACTGCTGCAACAACATCCTGTAGATCCCTTTGCGGGTTGGATATCGTCGGAATCGCTTGACCTCGGTGATTCTGACTCGGGGCGTGAAACGAAAATTGGACCTTCTGTTTTGGTGTCCGTCCCTGTTACTGCGACGTGAATGCTGATGTCAATTCCCTTGGCGCGTACCATGCGGCCTGCTTCTTCCGCTCTTTCAACGTAGTATTTGATCTCTTGTGCTGTTCTTGCAGTGAGAACAACGTCAACTCTTCTTGTGCAATTCGACTTTTGCGCAGCTGCAATACTCTCGAGGATGGGGATAACAAAACTCGCTCCAGTTGATGCTCCAATCAAGACCAATGTCTCGTAGATATTCCACTGTGGGGGAACGCCATAGGGTCCCGAGACGAAACCTGTGAGCTCAGAATTCGAGTTCTTTGTCGCATATTCGTGAATTCGTTTGGAGAATCCACTATGGGCGCGGACGACAAGCTGGATACTGTTGCAGCAACATGTTCCCTCAAGTTTGTGCGCGCATGCAATCGTATATGGATGCGCTTCGAGTGGACCTAGACGTGGGATCCAGAGATAGATATGTTCTCCAGCCTTCCATTTGAAGTGTACATCCTTGATAGTGATGACAGTGGTCGCAGGTCCAACGACACGAGCAGCTACTCGGTGTCCAAGATGCTTCATACCCTGACAGGCTGTTCCTTGAGGTCGTAGACGCACATTCTGCCATAAGAGAAGTATCCATCTCATAGCACGATCAAAGACAAGGAACGAGATACTCATCCATAGAAGCCAGCGAGCATTCGCAGGAATATGTCTGTAGAGTAACCACAGCATGACAATACTGGTGAGAACATGCTGGGCCACCCACACCTCATACGAAAGTCTCCGAATGGGCACAATACCAGTTATGACGTTCCAAAGCAGAATAGCCCAAGCTGCGAGTCCATACTTGACCAAAGGCATGATTTCGAGGGCATAGTCGAGAAACTCGGCGCGCACCCACATGGTCCAGAAATGGAATCCGTGAACCGTCGCAGTAACAAACATCGTGCGCGCAACCCATCGATGTAACCAGTTGAGCCTCTCATGGCTAGATCCTGTCAAGAATCCGATAACGTTGACCTTTGTCGATAGGAGATAAACCAGGGGAAACTGCATCAGAGTTACCCATGCGTTGCGGTATCCGATACGCTCCCAATAGTATACATCGTTTTTTGACACTTGCCAACTCATCATGTAGACGATAACGACCCAGTAGCATGCTAGAACGACTATGCGACCAAGAGGAAGTGGCGTGGCCCATCGGAGGCCTTTAATGGGAATGTAATATTGTGGGTGGCCCATCTCTCGAATGATGGCGGTTGCTGTTGCCCATGCTTGGGAGAAGGGTCCTCGTGGTCGGGTTGGATGGTCTATTGAGGGGTCGCGACATGCTTTTAATCTTTACGATGTTAGTATATGCGCCGAAAGGATTTCATCCTGGTTACCTTTGTCGAGCTTCAAGATGGTTAATGCCGCGGATGGTGAGGAGTGCACCAACGACACCAGCGATAGTGTACCAATAGCCTCGAGCGAAGGCATAGTTGACTTCCATCCGTAGACTGGTGTCATGATGCATGTGTCCCATATCCATGATGGGCTATAGGACGCCGATGGCGTTAAGATTATGGATATGAGTCAAGATGAAAGGATCGCGACGGCCAGCGTCGTGATGTCGCTGTATAGTGTCGAGATATCGAGATCTCAATAGGTGGATATTGTCTGTGTCTTCAACAGATCATGCTGTTCTGAATGAGCCTGCTTTTGCAGTCAGCTGTCGTCAGCGAAATTCTATGAGCAATCCAGAGTCGGCGAATGGTCGAGGTAAGAGGGTGAGGGCGATTGAGCAAGTTGATGAGAGTAGGATGGCTTGGCTCACTTGCTGATAGAAGATGCCAAGATACGACAGGTATACAACAAAACACTGAGCAAAGGAAGAGGATTCGATGTAAGATGATGAAATGTAAAAGTTAGGAAGTGAGGTTAGACCCCGCGGTAGTCAAGTGAGAATGCGCAGGATACTGTAAGCCGCCCATACCAGGAATAGCAACTGATTCCTCGAGACGGGCCTAAGTCGATGATCTGGAATTAGTCTAGCTCTGAAAGACCAATTAACCATGTCTCATTCATCTCAGCCATAACTTGTGCCTAGATACAATGCGCCGTCTCTCCATACTCTTGAGGGCCCATCCCCGGGCTCTTCTAACAGATACCTTCCGTGCCATCCGTCTCATGCCGCATACCCGAACAAGCCCAACATATTCTAACAAATACCTCTATGAGCTCGTTTAGAAAATGGAAGTCACAGAAAAACTCGCTCACTTACAAGAGGGAAACTTGCTCAAACAACCGCAAGGCCCGTGCACGATCGCCGCTGATTGGACCCTCCGCAATGTTCAAGGGGGGACCCTTGTTTTTTGGTTCTAGACTTTTGGGGTAAGTTTAGACTCAAACGTGCTCGCCGCCACTAACATGGCATTTGGTGATGGAGGCAAGCTGCATTTAGGACGTTGAGAGCTATCAAAGACCTTTGGAAGTCATGGATATTTGGCTGTCGGTTGTGGTTTTTGAGTGAATTGCATGGAAACGTCCAAGCTAGTGGAATGGCTTGCATTGACTTGGGGTCTATCATGGGAACACAGAGCCTCAATGACGTAGCTTTCATGATGGACAATTAAGATGTGGTACAAACATGATGTGTAAATGAAGGATACTCTGAGCCTTCGATGTCTCATTCGCACTATTGGCATCAATCTACTTAAAACGAAGCATTCACAAAGAGTTTCGTATCGAGGTGCTTGGCTCATGAAACTTTGGTTCGGTGAGGGTACCTTCTTGATAGAGAAACCCGCGCACACCCAGACTAGAGGAAGGAGGCAGTTCAGCCTCTCCCCCTTCCCTTGCCGAGATCCGTGGCTGCTACAAAAAGTGTCAACCGCCCACCACCTTCAACGTCTAATCTGACATTCTCATACCACACCCCAATTCTCTACGCCTCTTCTTTCTTCTCTCCCATATACCAAACAAACACATCTGAACAATGCGCTCCTCACTCCTCCTTTCAGCAGCCGCCCTCTGCGGTCTGTCCCTCGCCCATTTCGAAGTCAAGTACCCCGACACAATCGGCTTCAAGGACGATGACGAGGACAAGTCTCCTTGCGGTGGCTTCACACCTGATCTCTCCAAGAACAAACTTGTCGACTTCCATGTCGGTGGTGAAGCTATCGCTCTTCGATCTACACATCAACAAGGCAACTGGCTCTTCCGTGTTACCACCGACGAGGAAGCCTCTGGAGGCTGGGAACAAGTCTTCCCTATTGTTCAACAGAGCGGTCTTGGCGATTTTTGCCAACCGCAAGTCACAATCCCTGAGAAATATGCTGGAAAGAAGGGCTGGGTAAACGTTGTGTCTTCGGCTGTCGACGGTCTTCTTTACCAGGTGAGTTCGCGTCTGTGCATATAAACTTTACATCGCTAACGGTCATAGTGCATTGCTGCCAATTTCGTCAAGGGCAAGGCCGATGCGCCAAGCGACTGCAAGAACGCATCTTCCGTTAAGGCCTACTTCACCGACGACGACAAGCTTTCCGCCCTTGTAAGCGGAGGTTCAAAATCTAAAGAGTCCGGCTCAACTGGCACAGCTTCCGATACCGGCTCGGCGGCCTCTGCCACAGAAAGTCAAGATTCGGGTGCGGCGTCATATGCTAACGGTGTTGGCATGATAACCATGTTGTCCATGGCAGTTGTTGGAGGCGCTTTGTTTATTTAGATGCGACACTACGAATACACTGATAGAGCTTGGATTGGGTATCTACACTGATGGGCCGGGTACTTTATCCATGCCACGATGCGATGAATCAATAAAATTTGACAATCAAATCGACATTTCCTCACTGCGCCGCCTTACCGCAGATGATTGAGTGTTGCCCTCATTTCCAGACATGCAAAGACATGGGATCGCATCCTTCCTCACCAACAGTCAATTAATCAACCACTGAACCAAAGTACCAACACCAACACCAACACCAACCAAACCCCATCCGGCCATTGATCCACGCTCAACAACGACTCTTCCCCACAAGATCGTCGCTACATCCCATTGGATACTGAGTAATCTACTGGGGGTCTGTGTCTGGTCTGATGCGCCGGGGCGGAAACAAAAAAGAATTCACCGCTAGCAGAGACCTCTCACTTCTCACTCACTACACCCTTTCACGCAGTTGTCTGCGACATCAATTGATACCCTACCGCACAAATGTGCATCTAAATTATCTGATTGATTAGATACAGTGAGCCAATGGCTACTTATTCATCGTTACTTGTGTTGTTTTCCGCGCGCCACGAATAGAGTTTTTATGTGTGAATCGCCCAGCCCCGAATATTACAGTACAGTACAATCCATTCGTATGTGCCGCGTTTCCGTTTTCC
This sequence comes from Fusarium nanum, assembly GCA_004367095.1. NCBI lineage: Eukaryota > Fungi > Ascomycota > Sordariomycetes > Hypocreales > Nectriaceae > Fusarium > Fusarium nanum. The sequence goes on along the minus strand of QGDY01000068.1, from coordinate 43,121 downwards.
GTTTGTATATCTATCGACGCCATTTCTCTTGAACTTGTCTATTGTATACGCACAGTAATATCTATCTAACTTTATGTACCAATCAATCTACCAAATCTTACCATCAGCTCTTACCACCTACACGAGTCTTAGCTAAGAACCTTATTCAGGCTTTCAACCTTGATCTTTGAGCCACGAGCTCTGGCTGTTGGCCAGTATGGCAGCCGTAGACCTCTACCACGCCAGCTTCTCAAAGCAGCTCTTCAACTTGCCATTCTCTGATCAGCCTCTCTATCAAGCATGGTCGGAATCATGGCCGAAGCGAGAGATGAGCGTTATGCTCGGCGTCGACATTGCTTCATGCACGATATTGTTACTTTACCTCTGCCACAAACCGTTGCAGAGGTTACTTCCTCAATGGCTGAAACCGTTTGCTCAAGAAAGTGAGCCATTCCACGCAAAGAGCAGAAAATGGACGTTTTGGACGTTGTGTCTTATGCTTATTGCTCTTGCTGGGTTGGGATTGGTTATCAGCTATGCTGTTATACATCCTGATCAGAAGACTGCGTTTATGGGACTTGTGCCATGGATAGTGGCGACCCTTCTCACAGTTATCGATCTTCCGGTTCAAACGCCAAAGTTACTGTTTATGCAGTACTTACTCATGATGACAACGGCAGTTATCCTCCGGGCAGTTTACTATCTGAGTTTTAAGAACAGCTCGATAAACGCCTTTGAGATTGCGCATCTTACGCTCGAAGCTCTGGCCATCTTGGTCATCGGAAACATGCCCATTCGCAATCCCTTCTGGGGCACCTCAGACATCGGAAGCATCAAAGCCGCTCCATCAAACCAAGTTCGAAGTCCGGAAGACAACCTCACTCTGTTCCAGTTCTGGACGATGAAATGGGTCAACCCATTATCCAAAGTCGCCAGCGAGCGTGAGATTGAGGTTAGAGATGTGTGGCAGTTACCCTACGAGTTTCAGCATTGGCGGCTTTACATGGCTTTCAGAACGTTAAAGGGTAAACTTTTGCCATGTCTCATCGAAGCCAATGGATTGGATCTCTTTATATCAACCTTTGCAGCTGTTGTGGAACGTGTGGCTGAAGTTTCTAACCTCAGACTTACGAGTAAGCTGTATCAGGCCCTTGACAAGAGTGATCCCGCGGAAGCTGGCTTGTGGTGTCTTGTTATTCTTAGCATTGATACGCTCCGTCAAATTGCGAGAACATCTTCGGGATGGTACTCTCGTAAAGCTTACGAACGAAGTCGTGGAGAGACGTTTATTGGGCTATTTGGAAAGCTTCTCACGAGAGCTGTACCAGGATCTGAGATGACGGAAAAGGATCCTTCAGCTACGGAGGAGACGAATGCCTCTTCATCAAACGGAAAGTTATCCAAGTTCTTCAAGAGCTGTCGCGGACGCAAGAAGAAGCCAGCACAACCGTCCCAAGACCATCAAGCCTCCAACGCAAAAGTCGTCAACCTCATCCGCGGCGATACCTACGAGATATCCCAACGATTCTGGGAATTCGCACGCGTAGTCGCCACACCCATTAAAGTCATCGTCACGATTTACTACCTCATTGACATAATGGGCTGGCCATCATGTGTCGGCTTCGGATTCATGGTTATCTTTATCACATGCAATTCTTTGCTTGTACGACAGGTTATTAAGCTTGAGAGGCAAAGAACAGCACATTCTGATAGGAGAGCGCAGGCTGTTGCGCATTTTGTCGAGGCTAGTCGCCCGCTTAAGCTCAACGGCTGGACCTCTTCGTGGCGTGATAGAATCCTAAGATTCAGAGATGTTGAGATGAGGAAGAGACTTCATATCTCAATCGTCAATGCGGCAATCTCAACTATCAATGTCTTTGGTGGAGCGGTGTATCCTTTTGCGAGTATTTGTCTTTACACACTTATTCTTGGACGAGGACTACCTAACGATGTCATCTGGCCTTCACTTCAGCTCTTTGCGCAGCTCGAGGCTAGTACAAGAGAAGCATTCGATCTTATTTCGGCGGTCTGGAAGTGTACTATCCCTGTTGAGCGTGTCAACAAATACATGTCCGAACCAGACAGAGACGAAGATGCGTTCAGCGGCTCACAAGATCGCGACATCGAATTCATAAACGCTTCTTTCTCTCGCCCCGCGACCGACCATCTCGTTCTTCAAGACCTTACCCTCAAATTCTCAACAGGTCTGAACGTTGTGCGAGGAAAAGTCGGTTCTGGAAAGTCCAGTCTTTTACTCGCTATCCTTAACGAGCTGGAACATCGCAGTGGTGTTTTCTCACGAGCTGATGAACCGATTGCGTACGCACAGCAACTCCCGTGGTTACAGAACAAAACTATCAGAGAAAACATTCTTTTCCATGAACCGTTTGAACCAGAGCGGTATAAGGAGGTTCTTAGTGCTTGTGCCTTGTTACCGGATCTTATGACGTTTCCTTTGAGTGACAAGACTAAGCTTGAGGAAGCGGGTATTGGTCTATCAGGTGGCCAAAAGGCGCGTGTTGCTCTTGCACGAGCTGTGTACAGCAAGTGTCGGATCCTTCTTCTGGATGATCCTCTTGCGGCTTTGGATCATGATACTGCGAGTTACATCGTTCAGCATTTCCTTCGTGGACCACTTGCCCAAGGGCGAAATATCGTCCTTGTCACACATCGAGATGACTTGGTTCTGAAGCACGCTGATCAAGTCTTCGACATAAAAGATGGTTTCGCACATGTTCTTTCACAAGAACAACTTGAAGAAGAGCTCGAACATCCTCATCATGTCAACTCGCCCGCTACAGATGTCCAGGCCCATGAAACTTCCCAAGACCACACCTCCGAAGACGTCCCAGGATCAAAAGACGTTCCAGAACAGGTAACAGAGACAGGAGCTATTCCGTTGACAATCTACCAAAAGTATATGAGCGCAGGAGGTTGGCATCTGTGGCTTTCTCTAGCTCTGTTCTATGGTCTTTCTCGATACTGCGATATCGCGCGTGCTCGACTTCTTGAAGCTTGGGGTCATGAGTCTGCGGGTCTTGAAGATATTGCTATTAACGGCTATTGGGGACTTCCTAATCCAAGTCAACATCCGAGACCGTGGTTGTATGTTCTTGCTGGGTTGTCTATTGCGCAGGTTGTGGCGTATGCGTCTGCTCAGGTCCTTCTTGCTTCTATCAGTATTCGCGCAGCCAAGGTACTCTTCCGAATTGCGATTGATAGAGTTAGTAAGGCTTCTTTCCGATATCACGATACCACGCCGACAGGACAATTGAAGAACCGTCTCATCTCAGACATGGGCATGGTCGACGGCGGCATCCTCGCGCCATTGGAATCCTTCGTATATAACATGATCGCCCTCGCCCTGAGCCTCTTCGCAATCATGACACACCAAGTCTTCCTGGTCCTCATCGTCTTTGTGGTCGGAATCCTCTTTTCATACTTCTATAGTATATACGTCCCCGCCTCACGCTGTCTCCGAAGAATGGAAATGCGCTACCTAACTCCTATCATCGCCAACATCGGAGTCATGCAGGATGGTCTAGTAACTATCCGTGCTCTCAAAGTCGAGGAACGGTTCCAGGATAAGCACCTAGAAGCTGTCGATGACTTTCAGAAGCATGACCACTTTTTCTGGAGTATGACTTTCTGGCTTGACTTTCGACTTGGTATGTCTTCTGCCATTATGCGAAGCATTCTTGTTTTGTCAATGGTGTATATGGGCACTCCTGCTAGTGCGGTTGGTTTCGTTCTTACGCAGACGAATATTGCTATGGTTGCTGTTCAGCAGCTTTGCGAGAAGTTCGCTGCTCTTCAGTTAGATGCTGTGTCGCTTGAACGAGTTGATGCACTGAATCGTGTGCCTGAAGAGCCAAGTGGTGATATCGAGCCTCCACAAGACTGGCCCCGACCTTGCGATAGCGTGCGCTTCGACTCGATGTCCTTCAGATACGCCGACGATCTTCCCTCCGTGCTGGATGACGTCTCCTTCGAGATCCCTGGTGGTGCAACATGCGCAGTCCTTGGCCGAACAGGATCTGGCAAGTCAACCATCGCGAACGCCCTCCTGGCCACCCAAGCACCATCCTCCGGCGCAGTTACAATAGGAAGCATCAATCTAGCTCAAGTGGACCGCACAGCGCTTCGTCACCGCGTGACCTTCATCCAACAAGACCCCATCCTCTTCCCCGGCACCCTCCGCGACAACATCGACCCAGAAACAAAATTCTCTGACCAAGAATGCACAAACGCCATCCACCGCGTTCTCGGAACTGACTGGACTCTCGACTCCCGCATCGACGCAGGCGGCAAGAACCTAAGTCAAGGTCAACGACAACTCGTCGGTATCTGTCGTGCAGTTCTTCGACGCAGCGGTCTCGTTATTCTTGACGAAGCGACAGCGTCGATCGATAGAGGGACTGCAGCGACTGTGCAGAGGATTCTGAGGCAGGAGTTGAGAGAAAGTACGGTGATAACTATTGCGCATCGGTTGGAGGCTGTGCAGGATGCGACGTGGTGTTTAAGGTTGGATAGGGGAAGGGTTGTTGAGTGTGGTCCTGCGGAGAATTTGGGGAGGGAGTAGATAGATATTTATATAGATAGAGATTGGAAAGAAAAAGGAAAATATATAGGGATTTGGTTAAAAGGTATTATAGGCAGTCTGGTGTTAATAGCAAGATTGAAGATTATTCAAGAGTCAGGCTGCTAGGTGAAGTTGGATCACACGCTTCCCACGGTGTGGCAGCTTTCAACCATGCGGCCAAGCGATACCGATTCATATCTGTTACGGCAGGTGTCATCCTTCTTAGTGAAGCCTTGAAGGTATCACCAGGGTAGTACCCCCTGGTCGTTCAGGCATCACATGTGCAGCCGGTAATTGCACTGACAAGGAGATGGTGTCATGAACTTCCCACCCATATCGAAATTGCATCCACCGAAATGTACAGCCTCAGACCTAAGCGATCAGTTGGTCCTAGCGTGCATGTTTGAGTTGGACGATACCTACAAACAAGCCTACGTTGGCTGTGATCTGTGCTCAGTGGTATAGGCTGTAGGCGGCAGAGGGCCTCATATATTACCTAGCCATATTTGTTATTGTTCTTCAAACCGCTGTATAACCAGCAGGCTGTGTCATCATTAATCTCACATTTGCGCCTATAGTGGTCATCCAGTAGTTGCTGGTACTTGACTTGTCTAAGATGTGCTATTAGGTCGATCCGGGTGAAGGTTAGTTATCGTCTTCATAGCGTGTCTTCTTTTGCGGCGGTGCTTGTCATGGAAACTTGAGTGGTACTCTGTTAAGAAGGAGGCTCTAATATCGTTAGAGAGTAAATCTTTAGTTTCGGTAAGATCTTGTGAAAGGTCTCGTATAATCGAATGTTCTTTTCTGAAGGGCTGCTCTGCATCGACAAGCATGAAGCTGCCAATGCCCATAACGGAATGGGATTCAGTGATTTTGCGGGTACCATGTGAATGTGGTCAAGTTTAATGTAGACAATCACTGGAATGGTACTGTCGCAACGCCCGGTAGCTGATCCCAGCACTCCCAGCTCATACGGTGTTCCAGCATGAGGAGGATGCAGCGCCTTCAGCCGCCTCACCAGAGACGCCAAAGGCAGGAAGGAGGAACATTACTTTGTCAGAGGCGAACGAGCTCTCTTAACGACAACAAATATAACCCTTACACCGAATGCTTGGAGGGCGGGGAGAAACGATTCTGTATATTGTCAGTTGGCTTGACTCTTGTCCCAGTAGAAGGGAAGGATATGTGCTGCCTAGTCTGGTTAAAACGGATGGACAGTTCCGGCTGAATGGTGTCCTCACTGAGTGGGCGTGGATCGTGTGTTTGTCGCATCATTGCGTCCGGTAGGACTATAGTCATCGCCGTTCTGTAGTGGGACTTAATCGTCGTTCTGCTCGGCTTTAATAGCCCAATAGTGAATTACTGTCGTCGTTACGACCGGTATTTTGTAAGATAAGACGTCGACAAACGCCCAAGTAACACCACGAAACGGGTTTGTAAAGATAGTCCCACAGAATTGTGTGTTACACATCACTATGAAGTGACAGCTTCTGAACTTAGGTGGCTTGGCTCCCGGCCTCGGGTTCAGTTGAATAGGTTCATTGCCATTGTCCATACAGTGCCGCCCTGTATTTGGAACATCTGGGATAACCCGAATACCAGATATCGGGATAGATAAGAAGTCTCGCTAGCTCTATATCATCATGGGGTTAAGTGGCTATGTCGATGCCCGCGACACCTCAACGCCCAAATGCATACTTGGTGGGGGAAAGCGTACCTCGGATTGCAACCTCTGTTGTCGATGGCGTAAAAGGGCCGTTTTATCTCCAGGTCAGCTTCAACTGGCTATCTCGCTGGTGAGATATCCCAGCAAACAAGGGACAAAAACAATAAATCCAACGAGCTCCTTTCTTCATCCCATGTCGAGCGCCAAGCCTTGCTACATACTGATCGCCCCGGTAAACCGCACCATCAAGTACCCGGAAGCACAAGTAAGGGCAGGCGAGAGCAAGAAGGGCTGTAATCACTGTCTCCTCGATTTGGAGTTTCGGGCTCACAGGCCCCGTCTTCCCAGACCGTTCCCGGGGTTGCGGTCTCGCGCAGAGTCCCACCATTCTCGTCTATTCAAAACACCAAGAATGCAAAGCTTATAATATACCAAGTATCCTGAGGACGGTCAGCCCATCAGCCAAGAATCCGACAAAAGAATGAAGGACGTGAACGATAACACGGACTGAAAATGGCGTACAGAAGAATCCACGCATAACATCTGAAACACAATGGCACCACTACTATAGGCAGCTATCTCAATGACCTTACTCGGATTCCAAGTTCTTTGAGCTCTCCTTCTGTCTGCATTTTTCATCTACTCAGATCTCACACAAACCTCCGCCATGACACGTGCCCACGTTACATCAACCATATTCTTAGGTACGTCCTGCATTTTGTGTCCAAATCGATGCCAGCGCATTTCTAGGCTTCAGGCACCTGGTCTAAGTACTCAAAGCTCTGTGACTCCAAAAAGCAAATGGATGCTGAACGCACGTGGGACAGTCATGAGAGCCAGCAAACATAGTCCCAGAGACATCCTTGCTGGCAGGCCCAACACCGCAGACAGACATGAAAGTACCGAAGTCACCCGGAAGCTCCATCACGACCCATCCATCAGCTCAGCATCCTACAAGAGATCAAAGGGAGCATTAACAGAACTCAACCCCAAATGGGACATCTACCCAAGGAGGTACATCCACACCTGAACCAAGCCAACTATGAGGCGATCATTCAAAGAAGCCCAACAAGACCATGAAAAGGAGGCATACGTTCTCACCATCTGATAGTCCGACACATTTTGGCCTACTCTCAGAAGCGCATTCCCGCCGCCTTATTCGGGCTGCAATGACTCCCAGAGTAAGCTTTGCCTAAACATCATTCAAATTGTCATATTCTCTAGAGTTTGGAGTAGAGAAAGAAATCACGGACCGCAGCACAACAAACTCAACAAATACACATGATTCACTAGAAATTAATGCTGATTAAGTAGTACTATCGTTCGTGGAATACTGCCTCATCATCCCATCTTCCTCGCGCTCAACTTAGCATGCTTACCCAACCACGATGGACGAGAGTACGGCGCGCCTGTCAGCTCTCACGCTTAAAGGTGTCGATCAACTCCTCAGAGAGCAGGACGAGAGGCTCAAGACTCAAATGGATGCCAAGCACGATGAGATTATGAAGGAAATTCGCAGCCACTCCCGAGACTTCCGCAACTTGGCCCAGTGCCCATGGACGTCCAATCCATCGTTCTGATGATCAGTCATCATCCATCTTTTCATATTCATGTAGTAAAGGCTTGTCACATTCAAGTCAGGTGAACAAGACAAACAGCAAACGCCCTCAACCCAAAGCAATCGCTGGCCCCTGTCGTTACTAATCTTCACCGGGCGTCCCTGAATTTGAGAGTTTGGGGGTTACGAGACGAGCCGCAATTTGATGTCCCGGCTCTATGCGACTTACAAGCCTTCGCGTTATGCGAACCAATCAGGTTGATCAGATTTCAAGCGCCTCGCTTCGGCGTGTAATTTGACAAGTAGAACTCTTCCCAGTTACAAGACCGTTTGTCTGAAATACTCTATTATCCAGCGACTATGACAACCTCATAACGTGAGCATATAGTCAAAAACACAGGTCATCATTAAAAAGAGTCATTATCCGTAGCGACAGCGGATAGTTCCCTCAACTCTTCGGCTACAATTCCACGGGCGCGGCTCCGCGTGAGTTAGTGGGGACATACAAGTCCGGCGGGAAATGTACCGGATGGTAAATTAATTGTTACCCAGTTCGAATCTCCGACGCTCCGAGCTTTCTGTTCCGAGTTGGGGTAGCAAAAGGAGACGGGATTGAACGGAAGATGTAGGAAAAGAAGCCGTGATTATAATGCTGGGAAAGTAATGTTCCGCGGCTTAGGATATTTGTTTGGGCGGTTGATGTTTTAAACGGCTTATATCGTCTTGAAGTCGGTTGTGGTTTGGAGAGAAAGATACTGAAGTTACAAGTACCAGTCTCAACCATCAGAGGATATCTCTCGGGATATAACCAGTAAAACCCTCTAGGTAGTGGCTAGAGTCAGAATATGAACAATTCAATATGGAAATAATTGAGAATTCTAACAGTCTTGCTGACTCAATAGCAGACCTCGGCAAAGCTCGGTCATACGCTTGCCCTTTTCATGATGGTTTGGAGAGGGTGTGGATTTAATCGCTGGTGGGTTGGATGCATAACTTGACTGTGGGGGAAAGATGATGATTGGTTGTTATTTGGAGGTCTCTTGTTTTCAAAATACGAATATTCCCAAGTGAATTGAATCATGGAGGATGGCTTGTGTCGTTGCTGGTAACATAAAGTAGATAAATACAAGATAGCTCTCCAACTGTACTATATGTATCACTCATACGGCTAACTCTCTATTATAATATCATGCCAAAGCCAAGCCATCATGACACCCAGCTCTGAGTGTCTCTAGCTACAGGACCCCGCAATATCACAAGCTCGGCTACCCGTCGGCAAAGTACCGACGTCACCTTCTACTCTCTCGGTATGTATCATTTCATACACCGAGCAATAAACAATTCTACACCTCAACTGAGTCATCTGCTCGTGATCACCAAAGATCAATTCTTTTTTCCATGTGTTCGGCCACATGGATGGTGGTTCCCTACCCCGGTCCTCCGCCTGCCCGGACCAGTAGTGGGGCTTAAGTGAAAGGGTTTGTTGCCGACGTCAGAGTTGTGAAGATCTATAGACAAGACATTATAGAGTTTAGATCAGAGGGCTTGCATGTGAGCGAGTGAGCAATTGGAGGTCATACTGCACAGCTTGGGGCAACGGATGTACTTGAAGCTGTACTAGACACAGCCAGTAACTGCTATAGAGGATGATTAATGTCCTCGGTCTTCCATTTACCCCCAATCCAATGGATCCCAAAACTCCAACTCACTTTTCCCCGTAATTGACCAAAATGTGGGGTATCCTTTCTCCAGTCCAGGTGTGTAAATATGAAGAGCTAAGGCTCGGTCCATGACCGACAAGGATCCTTTTCATGTGCGCCTTCTTTAAATTGTTCCTCTTCTCCCTCTTCCCATCTTTGGTCCTATTAGTCTTCTCGGTTTCTTTCTTCTCTTAGTTCTGGTCTCTCTTCCTGTGTCTTGGTGTCGCTTAACTCAACTTTCTCTCGATCCACATCCTCGGTTCTGAAACGACTCGGCGCAAACTCTCGGACTTGCGAATAACCCACGCGACTTGATCTCAGTGAAAATATTAGCTCGGCACAAGATCACAAACTATCAGTAGCTGTCGCAATGGCTTCAAAGAACGGCAATGGCAACGGCAAGAAGGCACCGCCTTCAGCGGCTGTCAACCTAATTGGTACGTCCAAATGCAAAATAACAGCCTCTTGTTTGAGGAAACGGTTATTAGAAGCGAAGATTGAACAGTAAAGCTAACGTTTCTCACAGCCGGTGGTGGTGCTGGTATGATGGAAGCTCTCGCGTGCCATCCCCTCGGTAAGCTCCCCAATGCGCCAACCGCCCAACCAAGCGCAAACCTTCTCCCAAAGAACATCAAAAACTAACATGTGAAAAAAAGACACAATCAAAGTCCGCATGCAACTTTCAAGACGCGCCCGCCAACCCGGCGCCCCCAAGCGCGGCTTCCTAAAAACAGGCGCCGCCATCGTCGCAAAAGAGACGCCCCTAGGTCTATACAAGGGTCTCGGCGCCGTCTTCACAGGCATCGTCCCCAAAATGGCCATCCGCTTCACCTCCTTTGAGAAATACAAGCAGTTCCTCGCCGACGAAACAGGTGCCGTCTCTGGAAAGAGCGTCTTCATCGCTGGTTTGGCCGCCGGTATCACAGAAGCTGTCTGCGTCGTGACGCCTATGGAGGTTATCAAGATTCGTCTCCAGGCGCAGCATCACTCCATGGCGGATCCGCTCGACGTTCCCAAGTATCGCAATGCGGCGCATGCGCTGTACACTGTTGTTAAGGAGGAGGGATTTGGGGCGCTGTATCGTGGTGTGAGTTTGACGGCGTTGAGGCAGGGTTCGAACCAGGCTGTCAATTTCACGGCGTACAGCTACTTTAAGGATTGGTTGAAGCAGTTGCAGCCGCAGTTCGAAAACACCAACTTGCCCAACTACCAGACTACTCTCTGTGGTCTTGTCTCTGGAGCTATGGGACCGTTGAGTAATGCGCCTATTGATACTATCAAGACGCGTCTGCAACGAGGTGGTGCTGAGCCTGGAACTAGTGCTTGGACTCGTATTAGTCGAATTGCTGCCGATATGTTCAAGTGAGTCACACAACACACGGAAAATTGATCCATGCTAACAATTTCTAGGCAAGAAGGATTCCATGCTTTCTACAAGGGTATCACACCCCGAATTATGCGTGTCGCTCCCGGTCAGGCTGTCACCTTTACTGTCTACGAGTTCCTGAAGGATAAGATGGAGAGGAGTAACCTGTCTCTCGTTGGAGGCAAGTACGAGGAATAAGACGCTGAAAAACACGTATATAAGGGAACTGTATATGAGGAGAAAAGGAGGATCAAAAGTATAGAGGAAGATATACCATGCATAGGAAGGGGGCTATTTGAGTTCTTACTGCGCGCATGCATTCTTGGATAAATACCAGCATTTGTAGTTTGGACAATTGACTTTTTTGCGTATCATTCAACGGTCATAAGTATATAAAGCCAACATATACGGCACTAAAGACAAGAGACATTCATCATCTATCGACCAGGTCGCTTAGGACGGCTAAAACCCTGTCGGGCCGCAGCCTTGGGATGCAAATCCTCCAGAACCGACTGCTCGGTAATCTCACTAGGGTCCTCCACCTCAAACTTCTTCTCGAGCTTAAGTCCCGCCTGGCTCTCCGCAACTTCCAGCACGGAACGCTTCATCAAGGGATACATCATGCGGAACTTGATGGACTTGTTTCCGGGCGTCGCCGGGCAGGTGTAGAAGAAGAGCACGGGACTCGACTCGGCACCGTCGTGCGTGTGAGTGTAACGGTAGAAGGTGAACCGCGGCTCGGTAGATGAGATGGCCTTTGTCAGGTCTGTGATGCCGCTGGGCGTGGGTGCCTCGGGAACGAGCTCCACTGTCTCGGTGCTGGGGTTGATTTTCTGGGTCGCGGCGGTCAGTTTCCGGCGGGGAGTTTTGGAGACTTTAAGTACTAACCAGCATTGTCACAGTTCGACCGCCGTCCTGGCCGATTTCCTTCAGAGCAGCAATGGCATCTTCAGAGACGGGCATGGCAAAGTTCTTGCTCAGATGAATCTCCTTCTTATTCGTTCCTGAACCAGCCTCTTGCTCAGCACGCTTAACTTCGCCCAATTGCTGCTCCTCCTCGGTGAGAGGGGCAGCCATCTTATTATGCGCATCGTGCTTCTCGAAGCCCTTGGCACTCAGCTCCTCGGGTGTCGTAACGAAGATGGTCTCTCGGAAATGTTCTGTACCCAACTCACGCACAAAGGTCAAGCGAGTTGAGGCGAACAACATCTTTTGTCGGACCTTCGCCGAGTCAGGGACGTAGGTAATGGCTATGAATCGCGGAGCATCTTCGTGACGACGAAGGATGATGTAGAGGGCGGTATCGGTCTTAAGGTGAGGCTCGAGACCAGAAAGGTTATCGGAGAAAGAGCTCGACTTGGAAGGGATCGTGGTGATGGGGACCATGGACTCCTTCTCGATGGTTGCGAGGAGTCCGAAGGTGTCGTTCGACAGCAACGAGTTGAACTCGTTCTGGAGCTCCTGAGAAGCTGCAAGAGTTAGTTCTGGATCCTATACAGAGCCATCATCTCCCATACCTGATATTCCCGACTGCATTTTGTCTATAAGATTCGAAATGTAGGTGTAGGTGGGATGTCTGTCGAGCTACTCCGTTGCGTTGTCAAGTACCCCGCCACTTCCCCTGGTGTTGGACGCTTGGAGCTCCAGTGGGGTCGTCGCCAGCTCATGCCGTGAAAGCTTTACGTCAGATCCATACAGCGTTGCCTACCCTATGCTTCAACAGAATTAATATAGTTTCAGAACTCACGGCAGACAATAATCAGAAAATGAAGTGTGATACAGTTTCAAATCATTTGAGACGTTCATTTTATTTATATCACGTCTATAGCTGTCATCTGCACAGATTGTGTCTTATCTGAAAGCCCATGATGAGAAGACAATGCCCGACGCCTTTGGCAACATGCTTGATAGTTTGAGAAATGTGACTGCCATCACTCCTAATTCCTTTCGTTAAAATGTCATAATAATCCCATGGCCATAGCATCCCAGTACATTGACTGCCCACCCTTTATGAATCTGTCACTACCAGCTCACCGTTCCAAAAGTATGTCGAGCGCTGTCATTGTCCTTCACTCTCAAACGAGTACTGCGGCGATGAGTAGCAGTTCAGTCAATGTGACTAACAACTTGATTTCGAAGTGATTTGCCTCTGACATAGGCACTCCTGTGACAGCTGAAGAGGTGGTAGGCAAAGGGTCTGAATCTGTGAATAGGGTCTCACCAGCGAGAGAAGATTCGGATGCAGACGCGGAAACAACTCCGGTACCCTCCGAAACTGAGACTGGATCTACCACTGGAGTTCCTGGGGTGGAGGAAGGTTCATCGTCCGGCCAGGTGAGACTGGGTTGAACATGAACAGTGGACGTGATAGTCGCCATAACCCGGCCTACAGAAGTAGTAGGTGGGTCGACAGGAACAAAGCCAGATGAAGGAAGAAGGCTTCCACTTTGAGGGGGTCCTTGGGCAGTAGCTGATGATGAAGGAACTGGAGCCTGGCCTGGTGGGAATGTTGGCGCCATTGAAGGTGAAGAGGTTTGCCATGGGAGTGCAGCTGACGCAAATGACTCCACCAAAGTAGAGACGGGAACGAGAACTGTTGATGGTTCAAGCTGGTTCCTCTGGTTACCCGGTTCGATTTGAGACCCGGCAGGCTGGACGATTGCAGGCTGAATGACAAAGAGGTTTGAGATGCCGGTATCACCGTCCTCAGGGCAGCCACCTCCACACATGGGGGAGTCGGGAGATTCGTTGCATGGGTTGTTGCAGAAGCCTTCATGAATAGCCTTAATGGCGTTGGGATTGTCTCCGCAGCGGCAGGCACTGGATCTGTTAGCGAGTGGTCGAGGAAGGGACTTTTCCTAGAACTTACCCAGGGGATACAGCAGCGAACATGTGGTAGGCGCAAGCAGCCTTGCACATCTCAGGAGTCAAGACCCCGTTGGGAAGAGGGACCGGGTTGCTGAAGCCAGCGGCGTCGACAGTGGCACAGCCCCAATACTTGAAGTGTTGAGGAGTCGGCTGGTAGGATCCGTCGGATCCAGGCTGGCAAAGGGCGATCGCGAAGCCAAGGATGGCGATGAAGAGATGGGAGAACATGGTGAACTGTGGTGAAAATGAAAGGACTGTATGAGAATGAGAAAGAGTGACAGGCCGGGCTGGCGATGGAGACGAAGATGAAAAGTTCTGATATGGAAGAAGATGAGGGGAGAAGCAAGAGAGAGAGAAGAATGGAGGGAGGGAAGGCAATCAGGCAGCTCGTGGTGAGTGACGAATCTCGTAGTCGGCGGGAAGGCACGTTTCTCGTAGCCACGAGGCAGGCGCTTCCCGCCCTTTCAACATGCATGACGCAAGATGATCGGATTAGATGAAGTCGTCCAAATTGGGCTGCCGCTCCTTCCCACAAGATGGCGGGTTGGAAACCTGCCTCACAACCTAGGCCAGTCGAATCGCATCGAACATTCGTTCAAGTCCGCCGTATTGCGATGGAGGCCAAGCGATTGGACGCAACATGTCTGGAACCTGCTACCAACGTGGATGTGTTCAACTGAACTGAATTAAACAAAGAGTGAGAGTATCTAGTCTCTGGGTATCCCACTGCAGACCTACTTTAAAGCCTAACTCCCAAACGCCTCTCAGAACCAGTCATCCCCGCGCTTCACCACCAGCGAGCCTTCACCGCTCGAGCCCCCCAGTATTATCGCCCGTGAAACTATCCTCCATGTCAAATGTCGCCGAGCTCGCTGGTGACATCTCTTCCCCGTCGCCTTGTTTCTCCTAGTTTCCAGTCGCAGGCGGTTGTTCAGATGGTTGTGACGCAGTCGCAGGTCCAGCTGTTGATGAAGAAGCCTGGGGTTCATAAGTTCCACCATTGCGCTCAGCAAGCTCCTTCATGGTCTTCATGTCGAAATTGTCCAACAGACGCGCTACCTCGTTCACGTCGCGGTCAATCTGCACTTCCTTCTCTTGGCGATGAGCGTCGGCTCGATCGAGTGGTCCAAATACCCATAATTCCTTGATTGTGCGCGATAGAGCGAGAAGCTCTTTGATGTTGTCGTACTGCGCCATGTTAGTTTGTGATAGTTGGCGATGCTTCTCCACTTACCAGTTGGTCAAACTTTCTTTGGGTCCTTATCTCAGCAGCTGCCATTGTTTCGGGATCTCTGAAGTTGAGCTTGTTTTGTTGAGCTTCATAGTCTTTTGGGTTGGACTTGTCCATGCCTTGGACTGTGGCGCAGTTCATCAAGTCACGATAGCTTCTAAGGATCTCAAAGATGAGCTTGTTGTGCTTGTCTAGAGGATGTTAGCATACTGAACACCAATTCTAGAGTAGGTGGGTTCAATTTACCCAGCAAGTTGGCTGAAGCTGTAGAATCCATATTTAATGGCTGTCGTTGTGCGTTCAATATTAACAGTGTATACGTAGTGGATATCTGTGATGTACGAAGCTCAAATGATGATTGAGATGAGTTGTAGGTGAACTTCAAACTGAGGCTTGAATGGAAACAGGTGGGGGTGGGGCCTTATTTCCGAGTGGGGGACCGAAAATCGAGGCGAAAGTTTCAGGAACTTGATGAGAATTCGTTGGAATGTGATTACTTGGCTTCGCCCTTTTGGCCTTTCTTTGACTTCATTTCTAATGCAATACCATTCATAGTATACTGAGCTTTTAAAATTATCTCATGATAATGTTACAGACCTCTACCCAGCGCAGACATTGCAGATTGCCAAACCCAATACCAGACGCCCATCCCGTTACAATTCCAGAAACCCAGAGACAAGGGACGATCTTGAGTATCTCCCTTCAAGACGTAACCCATAATGATCTACAATTAATCGTGCAACGCGGAGTTTCGTAACGAAACTTCTTCGATCGTAAATACTGCAAAAAGAACGACTCGAATTCATCGTGATTGTTTTCCTATTCCTCAAGGTTGACCTTGCCAGCCGCGGTTCTCTCCCTTCCATCCAATTTGGGGCCAACCCTTGGGAAGGGTTGAGAAGGGAGGGAGTGTGTATTGACTTTCGCATTTGTCGGCTTCGCACTGCATATCGCACATGCCATAGTTCTGGCAGTAACACTCGGCGGCATTCGGGCAATGGACTGGGTCCTTGCCAAAGATAACTAAATGAAGAATCAGTATCAAAATAAATCGTAGCGGGTGGGGATAAAACGTACTGTGCCAAGAGTATTCAAGGACTCTACCGCTGAGGTCATCGCCAAGAGCAGATACTATCAACCACTCACGGAATCGCACATACTCAGCGCGAGGACGCTGGCGGATAGTCTCGCGACGGACGGCAAACTGGGAGCAGCATGTAACACCGACTTCCTCGGGCATCTCGAGACTGGGGAAAAGTTCCTGGAAAGCGGCCTTGTAAACGTGGCGGGCGTGAACGGGCTCGCCCTCCTTGGCAGGGGCTTCGTCTTTGATGGGCCGGATCTCAGCAGGGCAGCCAAGGACCCAGACACATCGCAAGTTGGCGTAGCCGACCTTCTTCAGGTTGTCGAAACGGAAGTTTTGGAGGAGAGGAAGGGCATCGTAGTCGGGGTTGTCGTTGTGCCACTGGAAACGCTCGGCGTGGTGGAAGACAACGTTCCCGGGCAGGGAGTCGTATCGGTCAATGATGTAGCTACAGCGCATTAGCGAAAGAGACGGAATCAGTCTTTGAAGGAACGTACGTCAGAAAGACCATGGCCTCGCGACCCTTATTCATGGGCACAGTCAGCTTAGCCTTGTTGTCGTCGACGACGTAAATGTTCTTCTTCCATTCAGGAAGGTATTCGTCGAGCCACGACACATTCTCGTGCTTCATGCTAGCCACCACCATCTCGACGGCATTATCGTCGAGATTTAGTGTCGGATAGTCATTTCTATGTTTGCGCGCCGGTGTATTTGATCCCAAAAGAATGTCGCGGTAGTAGAAGACGAAGATGACGAAGAGAACAAGGCCGATGATGGGGGCTCGATTCGAGCGCTGGCGAGGGGCCCAGTGACCAGCCATGGCGGTCAAAATATCGAATCGAAGTAGGACAACTCGGGGACAATGGAATCGGTCGTCGGCGAAAGAGGACAAAAGAAAGTCGTCAAGGTTCTGATGTTGGAGTTGAAGCAAGGATTGATGATACTCGCAACAGTTGCGTTTCGTTCATAGGGGGTCCTGGATCATCCCTTGAAGTGACAGCAGACAGCTGGAGCTCGCCCTTGAATGGGGCCTGACTAGACCCTTCAACGCCGCAGTGGCTTAGCTTGGCCGGATATGGATCCCAAGACCCCTGTCTTAGTGGGATTTTCTGAGCCGCTGACTTCAAGACTGGCGATCAGGAACGATTTTCTAATTATTGTTGTCGTTATTTACATCATTGAGTCTAACTGGAATGAAGTAAGAGTTGATCAATAGGAATAAAATTTATTTTACCTTGGACCGTAGACATCAAACGTTAAAACTCTCTTGGTGACGCACGATACCCGAGTCGCCAAGCTGGTGACACGTGCTTACGCCGTACAGTCTTCGAGTCCAATCAATAGACATGATTCCATTCATAGAAACGAGTACGACATACCTATTGAACGATTTTGAAATGCCATATGTTTTTGTTTTTCGCATCTTTTTCAGTCATTTTAAATGCTACACAGCAACAACACATGTGATCTTATCACCCGCTGTCAATTGCACAGTCCAGTCGCTCTTACTCACTCTGTCTTAGTCTTGCCGTTCCCCAGACCTGAGATCGTCCATGATCAACAGAGATCTCCTAATTGAGGTATTGAAGTTCCAGATTTGACGAAACATGTCATATTTGAGCCCCACCAGAGCTTGATTAGAAGCATGCACATGAGATGGCGCCAGAAACCTTCATCTCTGTGTTGGTTGGCCGTACGTCAGGGTATGCAAAACTTAACCACCAAGGACAATAGAGATGAAATAATGTCACATCGTTAGGACATGGGCCAGTTGTTCAGCCTTCCAGTTCTATCACCTTCAAATGATATCAAGCCAACCATATGGTAAACAGAGAGTCTTAAGAATATGTCTCTTGGATTGATCTCAAGCTCGAGGACGTGGCGATTCCAAACCAGAGACATCGCTGTTACTTGGCAGGTGAAAAGGCGATTTATATCGACATTCTGTTCTTGCAAGATGTAATCGGGATATCGCTCAAGCTGCTCGATGATGCCACTAGGTAGCTCCTAGCCAGCCAAGTTGTATGAAGTAACCAGCTCGTCGTGATGGAAATCGCCAGACTCTTTCATAATCGAACCGGTGCTTGTGCGGCACCTCTTCGATACCAACCGTCCCGTGCTTGAAGTTTGTGGCAGTTAACTTGGAAGCTCTTACATCTTGAAGTTACCGACTACTGGCCCGTTACGAACGGTAACAAGGAGAGGTAATGTGGTGATGGGATAATATGCATTGTCTCTTAACGGGTCACGTCCGTTCATTTACATTCCAAGCCCAAAGAGCTTCTACTGAGGATGCACGAACTTTTCAATGCACTGCTCACTCTCCCGCACCACGGCAGTCGCCTTCGTCCGCTTGTTTACTTTCCATGCGGATCTTCAAGACCATTGACCAAGAGGCTGTTATTCTGGTAGAAGGCATTAATGCCAAAGCTCAAGACAAGATCAACAATAAACTAAATTAGACGAGATTACACACGGCTCAAGTGCTGGTAAAGTCACCTGCCACGGATACGGGCAATCAAGTTTACGAAGTATTTGCTTTGACAGGAAAGCGTCATATGCTGGTCTCAGCGCATGCTCATGAAGGAAATAATAGGGGGTTCGAAGGAGTCACTCTAAGCTCTCTGGCCAGAGACGTATTGTAGACAACGGCAGTTGACATAGTGATCGAACTGTATGTATGAGGCCCTCTGCCAGCAAAGTCGCATGCGCAGTAACCAGTCCCTCGGGGTGTCAAAAGAATTGGCCCCTAAAGGTATGAGAGACGAAATAATTTGGTCACTTTATGCTAGTTTAGACTAGCAGTTAAGCTACTTTATTATGGAAGCCTAAGCCTTAGAGGACAATTCTTCTGTTACCCACCTGCCAGTGATGCTTCCAAGAGGCAGGAAATAACTCTCGTATTACAGGGACTTTGCCGATTTGTTATTGACCATCTAATTTCCTACAAATCAGAGGCTGGCTAGACTCCTGTCTCAGTTAGTGCTTATTGCAAACTTGTTCCATTCGAGAGATATAATTCTCCGTGCCCTTACTAGACTCATTTTGCAAGCCAACGCTAGTGCCAGAGGTTTGAGGCTTACGATGAAACAAGATGAAGCCGCCAGCTGTAGTTCAAACGACGGCGAAAGATGAATCAACAATGGGATGATCTATGAGTCAGAAGAGCATCAATTGACTCGCTATATCTTGGTAGTAGTATAGGAAAGGTCCAATTGAGTCGAGAACAATCGATCGCTGTGATTAATATGGAGATTGAGTGGCTTGTTCAGTTATAATTCAGCTTGGCCGCTGACCGCATATTGGCGAGGCATAAACCCGCGTAAATCGACGTCCATGTCCCAATCCTGGCCGAACGAGTCGGGGGTTAAAACATGGGCCCTTGTTGAGCTTTTTCGCCTGGAGTCGCCTCATATCGGTGGTGACCAACTGGGATGAATACTCCAGCTCAGTAAAGAGCTCGGCGGTCTCACACCGGCTGACCTGCAAAGAAATCCCATTCGAAAAATGAATCCGAAAAGAAACTAGGCACGAGGACGATTCCGTTGCAAAATGGGAAGTTGCCAAGTATTGAGTGCATAGGGTTGTGGGCGAATTTCTACGCGAACAATCTTACGTGCATCGATGCGAATGGGGCTTGTAGTGACAACGAAGTCAAAAGTCTCTTATGCCAAGTCGCGGGTGAGAAACTTGGCTTTCTGGGTGGCCCAGATAAACTATCAAAACTGATCAACAAACGGACTCACTGAGAAAAGCTTGGTATTCTAGTGCAACGCGTATCCCGCAGTGGAGACGCTGGAGATTTTAGAAAGAAATTGGCTCGCAAGGATGAGACCGGGTTCTGGCGGACTGTGAAGGATACTGTGCGCGATGGTGAAGCGTAGATCAGACAAAGAAGGTTGCCATTTGTATGTATGAACAAGGAGTGCATACGGAGTATGGATGTCTGCATATATCTGCGAACGAATGACGGAGACAAAGAATTATCGGCACATGAACGGGACACAGAAAGAATGGCAGTTCCGGCTTCCTACGAAAAAACCAATCGGGGCTCAACTGTCGTATTAAATTTAGACAACGCCAGTCTTGTTATGGAGCCTCACTATAATTTAGTTACGACTCTAATTCCTCGCTAGTTCGGTGATGAAGGACAGTGAAAAATCCGCGAATGTCTAGTCCCCGTCCCTTGTCATTGGATCCCGACGTTCTTTGAGAGTCCACTGGGGGCTGTGCATCCTATTTTTTGTCTGTTTTGTTCAGAGGACCCGTTGTTTCGCAAGGGATGCTGTAGGCTTTGTCATTGATTGCCACTCATCGTTTAGTCCACGTCACGGACCTCCTTTCATAACAACCAATTGACAATCAGGCGAGAGTCATTGGAGATATTCTTGAACATTATGTCCTGACTTAGGTTTGGGCGCCCCCTGCTTTGGTTGAAGGTCATCGACAGTCGTTCAATGTGCGAACATCCACTCCAATTAGGTTTCGACCCCCTGAAACTCGCATGCATCCCCATATGGACGTTGCACCATCCAAATCGATCGTGTCCTGCCATCCCTAGAACTTTCGATCGTCTCTTCTATTGCCCGTTACAAAGAGGTATCATGACATGGGGAGTGTCACGCTGATTTGCATCTGTCTCAGACCCAGACATGGCGGACGGGTCCACCAAATACACAAGTCCCTTTTGTGAATATGATGGCGGATGCACATCACCCAAGTGAGTCTGCATGACGAATTGTGTTCAGTTTATATGAGATGTTTTGGTTACACCTAACAACTTTTGTTTTTGCCGCCGTGACGAGTAAAAAACAAACCATAAAAACATGGTAGCGTGCATAAAGGGGGCAAAGCAGCGTTTCAAAAACCCAGTTGTGCGTTGAAGGCCTCGACCTGGTAGCGCCGAACAGCACAGCACATTGGATGGAGTCTTGTCAGCACAGTATGAGGAATCAGTCAAATTTTACGGATCACTTACACTGAAAGTGACCCTAGTTCTCTTGCCCAGGCGGGCCCTGCCGCTGAGACCACAAAACTCAGTTCCCCCCAGAACGAGGCGGCGCCGCCGTAATGGTGTACATCAGCCAATAACAACGCAAAGAGGATCGGACGTTACAGGGGCTTCCCTTTGAGGGATTGGTGTGGGAGCGTTCCTGAGTGGCGGCGGCATTGAGACCACCTCCACTTTGGCAGCGTGTAAGCTTGTAGGGTGGTAGATGTGGTCTAGCTTGTTTGCTCCTGGTCTCTGTCTGTACTCTCGATCAACTTCAATTCCATATCAGGTCAGGAGCGTCCACTTTCTACTGCTTGGGCGTCTTCTTTTCCTTTTAATAAAAAACAGGATCCGCCCCCGTTCGTGCATCTCTCGATTCCTTCTTACTTTCGTTTACTATAACAATTCAGCTCACTGGCTCTTGCCTCTTTTCTAGGCTTCCTCTCCCTTTTCACAGCACGGATTCACTCTTCCGTATTTTCTTTACTCAGCATCGAGCTCTCCCATCCTCATACGCCTGCTGGCAGGATCTGCATTTCCTCTCAAGTGTGAGATATCTTCATATCGATCGAGTTCATCGACAACATGGGCGACAGCTACTCTGCCACGTCTGGCCATACAGCCACGACGGCCGTCAATCGACCAACCATCAACACCACACAGCCCACACAGGAGAGACTCGAATCATCTCAAGACCCTACACGTCTCCAAAGTATGTCCAGCACCAACGAGAAGCGCCTTCACAGTCTCGAGATCCCTCTCGACCAAGTTCGCTCTCCCCCTTCGCCCGCTGTTGGCATCAACCCTGCCCTTTTCCGCAAGCAAACTTCTCTCGACCTTGATGACTATTTCACTGGTCCTCGCGATATCCAGAAGCACTCAAAATGGCCTCTTATGATGCAAATGCACGGCTCTATCATGCCTAAGCTTATCATTCCTCTGGTCGCTATTGCCGCCTGGTCGACTGCTATCACAATCATCGACAAGAAGGTTCATACTCTCAATGTTGACTCCGTTCTGCTCACAATTCTGGGTTTCGTCGTCGGTCTTAGTCTGTCTTTCCGATCCTCGACTGCTTACGAGCGTTATGCCGAAGGTCGTCGTTACTGGGGTACACTTACCCTAGCTTCTCAGACAATGGGTCGCGTCATTTGGATTCATGGCAAGGACGTCCCAGACCAGGATCCCCGCGAGACAATCCTCAAGAAGATTGGCGCCATGAACCTTGTCGTTGCATTCTCGGTCGCCCTCAAGCACGCCCTGCGATTTGAACCCTACAGCGCGTACCCTGATATGGAGCATCTTATCGGTCATCTCAATACTTTCGCCAAGGAGGCTACTGCAGCTGATCCCGATTGCGTCTCTCTCAAGAAGAAGAACGTGTTCAAGGCTGTTGGAGAATACCTTGGTGTGTCATTTGCTCAAAGTAACCCGCGAAAGGCTCTTAAGAAGACCGACAAGCCACTTGGTAACCTGCCTCTCGAAATCCTCAACCACCTCGCCATTACCATCGATCGCATGGTTGCCTCTGGACAGCTCGACGTCCCTATGCAGCAGACTCTTGCATACAACCAGCTTTTGGCGATGAATGACTGCATGACGGGCTGCGACCGAGTTCTCAACACTCCTCTCCCCATTGCCTACACTATCGCCATTAGTCAGATTACCTTCATCTACGTCTTCGTCCTTCCTTTCCAGCTTGTTGACAAACTCGATTGGATTACTATTCCCGCTACCATCGTTGCAGCTTACATCATCTTCGGTCTTCTTTTCATCGGTCAAGAAATTGAGAACCCCTTCGGACAGGACGTCAACGATCTTCCCCTCGAGGTTTACTGCGACCAAATTGCGGCTGATCTGGATGTTATTGCGTCTCATGATAAGCGCGAGCCGGATACTTTCCTCCTCAGCCACAACAGCATGCCCCTGTACCCAGTCAGCACTGCTTCTCCCAACGCCTGGATGAAGCGCAGTGATGAGAAGCTTCGCCAGGCCATCAAGGAGAAGCCCAACACTATGTTCGAGTGGCGCAAGGAGATTGCCCGCAAGAAGGAGGCCGGGAAAAAGTTCGGCACCAACGACATGATGAACACCCCTGGTGATCACAATGTCTAAACCTTTCCTTGTTATACCCCTTCTAATGCATGTTGAATGGGCTTCTTGACGGGATGACCCACAACTACGGCGCGTCAAAATATTCATTATCTGGGTTCGGTTCTCATTAATCTTGTACGGTTTATTCTGAAGAGCCCCGGATGGGTTACTTCGTGTTAGGGTGTGAAAATGGTCTGGCACATATCACCGGCTTTTCAATGGTTTAAAACAATAGCGATTTAGTGGTGTTCAATCTTTACAGTTCAAATTGATATAAGTACTTTGTTCAAGAGTTGCTAGTCAAGTCTCCGTGCTCGGATAGATCAGCTGCTGAATGTGTCACTTTTCGATGGCTGATTTCAGTGCCTGAATGTGATTTGAGTCATGGTGAGACCCCCTTCAAGCTTTTATGAATCATAAGGCAGACTGCCCGAGTTGATATGGAGGGGTAAAATCGGAGCGGAATTTCAAGGCTGCCGTGCCCCGCGATTTTCCAAGCTCTGCAGCGAATGACCCGCAGTCTACTGCAAGAAAGAAAGAGTCAAAAGCCTTTTTGTTAACCCTTGAGCCCACTTGAGTCACACCCGGAATCGCCATTGATGCTCGCGCGGCGCTTCATTCCATCCACACTTTTTTCTTCTTCTACTTCTCGTTCCTTTTATAAAGCCTCTTCGACTTTGCGACGGTCTCCAATTCAGACCCACGCACTTTCTCTATCTTCGACTCGCCAGTCCCTGCAGTACAAGTACCCCTCCTACTTTACATCTATACGCACAATGGCGACCGACGGTAACGCCCTCGCCCAACAGCTCCAGCAGCTTGGCATCAACAATATCGAGTCTTACCCCAACTGTCACCCTGACACCAACCCCGTCGATATCTACCGATCTCACATCACATCCCTTTTGGCGCCCATTACTGGTGTTGATCCTGCCATTATCTACCCCGCCATTCAGTGGACTCAGACACTCGACAAGGGTGATGCTATCCTCGCTGTGCCTGCCCTCCGTGTGAAGGGCAAGAAGCCTCAAGAGCTTGCTGAGGAATGGGCCTCCAAGGTCAGGCGCATTCAATTGCTGTTGTCAACCATGACTGACCTGATAGTATAGTTCCCCGAGTCTCCTCTTATTGAGAAGCCTACTGCTTCTGGCCCTTTCATGTCCTTCTTCTTCAAGCCTGACAAGCTGGCCAGCATGCTCATTCCCACGATCCGAAAGGCTGGTAACAACTACGGAAAGAACCCTTACAATGGTCTCCGAGACCCCAACGACCCCAACTCTGGCCGTAAGCGAATGATTGTCGAGTTTTCTTCGCCCAACATCGCCAAGCCTTTCCACGCTGGTCACCTTCGAAGTACCATCATTGGTGGTTTCCTCGCTTCTTTGTACGAGAGCGCCGGCTGGGAGGTTACTCGAATGAACTACCTCGGTGACTGGGGTAAGCAGTACGGTCTGCTGGCTCTTGCCTGGGAGAAGTGGGGTGATGAAGAGGCTCTCAAGGCCGACCCTATTAACCATCTTTTCAACCTCTACGTCCGAATCAACAACGAGATGTCGGACGAGAAGTCCAAGATCAAGGAGAAGCAGGATGCTGGTGAGGATGTTACTGAGCTTGAGGCCAGCTCCCTGGACGAGCAGGCCCGAAAGTACTTCCGACGAATGACAGATGGCGACAAGGAGGCTGTTGAGTTGTGGCGACGATTCCGAGACCTCAGCATTGTTCGTTATAAGAAGACCTACGCTCGTCTCAACATTGAGTACGACGAGTACTCTGGAGAGTCCCAGGTCCCTGAGGAGGACATGGAGAAGGCTGCCAAGATTCTCGCCGAGAAGGGACTTACTGAGGATGCCAACGGTGCTACTCTGATCGATTTCTCCAAGCATGTCGCTGGCAAGCCTGGTAAGAGTCTCGAGAAGGTCATTCTCCGAAAGAAGGACGGCACTGCTCTTTACCTCACCCGAGATATCAGCGAGCTCCTCAACCGACAGGAGAAGTACAAGTTCGACCACATGATCTACGTTGTTGCTTCCCAGCAGGATCTTCACTTGAAGCAGCTCTTCAAGACCATTGAGCTTATGGGCCATGAGGATATTGCCAAGAAGTGCCAGCACATCAACTTCGGTATGGTTCTGGGTATGTCCACCCGAAAGGGTACCGTCAAGTTCCTTGACGACATTCTCCGAGACGTCGCCGACAAGATGCACGAGGTCATGCGAAAGAACGAGGTCAAGTACTCTCAGGTTGAGAACCCTGAGGCTGTTGCCGACATTCTCGGTATCAGCAGTGTTATGGTCCAGGACATGTCTGGAAAGCGAATCAACAACTACAAGTTCGACATGGACGTCATGACCTCCTTCGAGGGTGACACCGGTCCTTACCTCCAGTACGCCCACGCTCGTCTGTGCTCTATCCGCCGACGAGTCGACCTCTCCGACGAGCAACTCGCCACTGCCGACCTCAGCCTTCTCAAGGAGAAGCACGCTACCGACCTCGTCCGACTTCTCAGCCAGTGGCCCGATGTTGTCCAGAACACCCTCAAGACTCTCGAGCCCACCACCATCTTGACATACCTCTTCAAGATGACTCACGTCCTTAGCTCCAGCTACGACCACCTCCGAATTGTTGGTAGCGAGGATGAGCTCCAGAAGGCCCGTATGGGTCTGTACGATGCTGCCCGAATTGTGCTCCACAACGGCATGTCCCTGCTTGGTCTCACTCCCGTTGAGCGGTATGTTTCTCTTTTCCAATGATTACGTGACAGTGTGCTAATGATGAATAGAATGTAAATTACGAAATAAGTTAGAAAATGTAAGAAGGAATAAAATGGTGGACAGTCATGTTGGGATGTCAAGCTTTGTCTTGACGGCTGGCGCAATAGATGAGAATATGAAAAGTTTAATATACCCACTCAACTTACTTCGATCGCCTGAAATAAGGACATGTGATATGAGATGTGAATCAATTCTAGAGTGTGTTTTAGACATCCGAAAGCAGAAGGATGCAAGAGGTGAGAGCGCCGCATATGTGGGCTGATAAAATTCATTTCCAGATATTGACACATTATTCGTACACAGCCATTTCCACCCTATTTTACAATGGTGTATTGACATGCAACCGGCATGAGATCGTAGGGTTGTACTGAAGTAGAATTCTCTTACGATTAAAAGCTGTCTTTCCTTCCAAGCATGCCATCCCAGGCCCTAACGCTTGCTCTCCGTCTGTATTCGTACAATCATGACCGCCCATAATTTCGCCGCTTCTTTGCCGTGATCGGAACCCCGACGTATTCTTTCGACCTCGTGAATTTCCTTCTGGTATCAAGCCTAAGCGGAGACCTTTGTCCTGATCTGAACTCCGTGCCAGCCCTTGACAAGATCTCCTAGAGCAGCATTGACCATGCGCTGCTGCTTGAGAATTGTCTGACCCTTGAAAGCAGGCGATGTAATATCGATGGCGTACATGCTTCCGCAACCACCAGAAACGTCCTGGACGAGCAATTCGGTAGGAGAAAGCTTCTCTTTCAAAATATCGGCGATTTCATTCTCGGCGGGGCTCATAGAGGGAAGATCGGGTTCCTCTTCAGCAGCGGCGGAGAATCGAGGAATAGAAGTCGAGATCAAGCGGGCGGGTGTTGTCGATGTGATGGATGTTTGTGACAATCGGCTGATGGCTGTAGGAGCGCGGACAAGGGTTCGCAGAGGAAGACGAGCAGAGCGCATAGCTGCGCGGCGACAAGTGTTGCAGATCATGGTATCGAATTGTAGAGGCTTGAAGGTTCAGTTCAATTGGTTGGGTTGGTAGAGGTGAAGAAAGTTGATGACGATGGAAGATGCCGAGGGTCCGTTTTCCTAACTTGGACAAAAACCTCCCCCCACCCGGAGGAAAAAAATGTGGAGGGGTTTGTAATCCGTCGCTCGGGGTTAGTTGAATGATGCCTGCAATCAAACCTTCACGATTGCTGTTTTTATGATTTGCATATAATAACCTTGTCAATTGACGGTTTGTATACGCGAAGGAAACGTGCGGTGGGATTGGATTGCATTTACCCAGTTTGTTCTAGATGCAAGCCTCATCGGTGGAACCTAAAACTATTGCTCGCGACCTTCTCAGCGAGAATCTTTTTTTAACCATTTCATGCGACGAGCAACACGAGACTCATTTCAACTGATAAGATAACTCCCACCATGCCGCGCAAGGTATGAAGCTTCTATCTCCGTACATAACGTATACTGACTCATCACAGGCTCGAACACCAGAGTCTCTCGCTCTTAACCGTGAGAACCAGCGTCGTTCTCGCGCTCGTCAGCGAGAGCTACTCGACGATCTTCAGAATCGCGTGCGAGACTATGAACGTCGCGATGCCCAAGCTACGCTCGAGATGCAGCGCGTGGCGAGGATTGTAGCTGGTGAGAATGCGGCTCTGAGAGGATTACTCGCTGCGAAGGGTGTTGCTGCCGAGGAGGTTGAGTCGCATCTTGAGGCTGTGAGGCATGAGGATAAGACGGTTATGAGAACTGCTGTTTCTTCGTTTACGCCAGTTTCGACGCCTTCTTCTGCTGCTTCGCCTGTTACTATTCCTTCGAGACCTGTGGCATTCGTTCACCCTCAACCTCAATCTCAGCCGCAGTCGCAGTCTCAAGGTTGTGGTCCTATTCGGGACAGCAGCCATACGCCGATTAGTGTTTATCCTAATGTTTACTCGCCGCTGACACCTACGACTGCCAAGTCTTGTACTGAAGAGTCGGGATGCTGTCCGAGACCACAGCCTCCACCACAACAGCAACCGCAGCCTCAGTATCAACCACCTATGCAGGAACCAAGATCGCTTGATAAAATTCATTGCATGGAGGCTGCCACAATTCTTGCGCAAATCAGAGGCCATTCCGATATTTCTAACGCTCGTGCTTCACTTGGCTGTGCTTCCAACGACAATTGCATGGTGCGAAACACGGATTTGCTCAATTTGATGGACGAGATGACTTGATGCTATTGGATTGTGCTACCGAATTACATCAAATACTCAAGTTCAGATTTTCCAATTCCATCTATCAGATACCCAACGAAGCAGATACACTAATCCTAATAATACCGGAACCTCGATCAGTGGCCCAACCGTGGCCGCGAGCGCCTGATCACTGCTGGGTCCAAACGCGGTAATGGCTACCGCTATAGCCAGCTCGAAATTGTTACTCGCAGCTGTGAAGCTCTGTGTTGTCGAAAGCGGGTATCCAAACCCAAAGTGTCGAGAAATAAGAAGTGTTGCGAAGAAGATAATGACGAAGTAAACGATCAAAGGCGCCGCGACACGTACGACGGACACGATTTGATGAACCACCTGATGGCCTTGCGAGGCAAAGAGAATAAGAATCGTGTATAGCAAACCGATAAGAGACCATGGAGAAATGACGCGCAGAAAGACCCGTTCGTACCACTCGGGTCCAGCGAGCTTGCGGATCGAGAAGCGGGTGATAATGGCTGCGGCGAGAGGGATGCCGAGGAAGACTGCTACGCTTGTGGCGACAATGGAATACGAGACTTCGAGGGAGCCTTCTTCGCCGCTGATGATGCTGATGAAGAAGATGGCCATTGGCGCGTACAGAGCCATCTGTAGGATCGAGTTTATAGCCACGAGAATAGCGCAATATTCGCTGTCGCCACCAGCGAGGCCATTCCATATCAGCACCATAGCGATGCATCGTGCAAGACCGACGAGAATAAGACCGACGCGAAGTTCAGGTTTATCTGGAAGGAACGCCCATGCTAGGCCAAGCTGGTCTGTGTCAGCGATATTCGGGTATCGTAGGATTGCGACTTACCATTAAGAAGGGTGCAACAATCCAGTTGATGACTATGCTGAAGAGAATCTGCTTCCACACGTCGCGTTGGGAGAAGACCTCATGGAGACTTTCGTATCGGACTTTGCAGAGAATAGGATACATCATGACGAGCAGCCCGACAGCTACAACACATTGATGTCAGTTCATAGTTCTAATAGACTTGATTGTGTCCTTTTACCTATGGGAACCGAAACGCCAACGAATTTGCCCTTTTCTAAAGCTGGACCAGTCGAGGGAACAAAGTTCCCCAAGATAATGCCGATGACCATCGCAAGAAGAATCCATACTGCAAGAAAACGGTCAAGCCATCCCAAAGCCTTGAAAGCTGAGGTCTTGCCCTTCTCTTCGGGTTGTTCGATGGATTGTATGTTGTTTTCGGTATCGTGAGTAGAGGGATGCTCTTTTGTACGTGGGGGGTCTGTATTCGACATATTGGCTTGTAGATACTCCACGCTGATACACAAATGGCGATGATGTTGGATCGAGTGATATTACGAAAGAATTCGATACCAGGGAGGTTTTAATAAATGAAAATAAGGTTATCTGATCAACTGCTGGGTCTAGTTCTGTCGCAATTATCTGATTCCCAACTTTTTTTTGGGCATTCCTGGTTGATCTTGTGAAACTGGCCAATCAGAGAAGGGGCATGACAATGTCCCTCCGGAGGCGGAGGCGGAGGCGGGATAGCCGTCGAGATTTTCCTTCCATTGGTTTGATGTAATTGATTTGATATACATCCAACTTTATTTCCCTTTCTGTCTTTATGCTTTTGACTTGAATTACTATCCGGGTACAGCAGATGGGAAGCTCGGCAAAGCTTTCACGGCTTGTTGCATTCAGTTGTCCAATTGTGTACGGAGAGAATAGATGTATACCTGGGCTCCGGTACCTACGAGGTAGTGTATCACAAGCTTTTCATCTAACATTGCTAGAAGGGGGAATTTATCCGATGATACACATGTATACAAGGGCAACGGCGTGGTACAATAACACAGATACCGTGGTGTTTGTGCTCTCCGATGCACCTATGAATGGAATGGTGCTGACTGGCCGGGTATAAGATGCATATAACAAATTCTGTACCACCCAAGCATCGAAACTCGGTTCGTTCGGGGAAGATGGACGAATCCCGTTGAACAGCCCTTCAAGGTCCTCATGGTAGAGGAGACGGATTACGCGGACCTGGGACGATACTTTCGATGTCTAGTCTTGACTTGTTCCGAGTTGCGCATCTTGTTGATCGACAGAGTGAGATATACCGGGTTCAATTCCCAGATCCTTTTCCTTGGTTATGTGATTTGACACTCCAATTGTGTACCTTGGCTTATGATAGTCGTTCGCTTGATTGCAAAGCCACGCTCCGGCAGGATGGCCGATGGAAGTACGCCAAGGAGATCAACCGCGGCTGTGGCTGTTGAGTTGTTCACGGCATTTCAATGCCGTTTGACATTCTTGGCCACCTGACCTGCCAAATCCAGAATTCCTTGAGATATTGAGGCTCTGAGAATCCATCGCGGCTTAGCAGACGTCAATCAAGAGAATAAAAGATCAGTGCACAGCTTTATCGACTCGGAAACGCCCCACTAGAAAGAAGCAAAATGGATTCTAAAATAGGTGACAGAAACGGATATAAACTAAACTACCTGTAGGCTAAACTTCCCGCCTTGCATATCGGACGTGTACAAGTCCAACCAGACCAAGTCTTTTGTGCATGGGAATACGAGGTTTGTGGTTCAGCTTGGTGCAACACGGGAATTTGTGCATGAGTCAGTCCACTAACCTCTTCAATCACAAATATTTTCACAATCTTGGAAAGTAGAGATAACAGATTGAAGATACACTCGCAAATGCCATGACTAGGGTCCTCTCCTGTCGATCGTGGGGCAGATTAGGATGTGCGGGAAAAGGATGAAGGAAGCGAGGCTGAGTATCAGTTTCAAGTTTTTTAACGATAGATTAACAGTCATGCACCGCCATAAGGGATTCTAGATATGACGTTGAATTCTTCTTGGCTATCTTATCGTAAATAGTTTGCCCTGCAGGACGCGCAATGGGAGGATGAGCTATGTTTAGCGACTGACAGGTCAACCCTAGTTACGCTACCATCTGTCCAAGCTGTACCTGTCGATCTCATGTTATCCCAGCCTTTTTGCGTTACCAACTCTTTCAAACAGACTGCAGATTGATTTGTATTCTCTGTTTCTATTCGCTCAGCTTGATTCTCGTGTCTGCTGCTTGCCTTGCCTTGCCTTGCTCTCGCTTTAAACCCACTAAAACAACAACCCACTTTCTTTTCCCCATCATAAATCATGGACCCCAGCAAGGTCATGGTCATGGCTGTGATAGCGTCAACAATGGGTCTGGCTGGGTCTGTTCATGACGATGATCGTACTATATAGTCCGTTCGCCCCGTGCTGGTCTATTTAGTTTACCCCAGGCTTTAGCCCCCTTCTTTCATCTCATCTCATCTCTTTTTCTGTGTTCCCCAGAAGAGATAGATTGTGTTTGTTTGTTTCATCATGGTGCGCTTGAGTGTCGTTGCGGCGCTTTTCGCGGCTGCTGCCAACGCGGTTGACTTTGACAAGATCTCTGTCACAAAGGGACCTGGCCGTTTGCCCGGTGCTTATATCTTTGAGTTTGAAGATGATCATGTTTGTATTCCTCATATCTCATGTTTTACTCATACTAACTGTATCAGGACTGTGCCGAATTCTTCGCCAAGGCTTCCTCAGAAGGAAAGACTCGCATGCAGTACAACTACAAGCTATTCAAGGGAGCTTCCATTCAGTTCAACGACCTCGACAATGCAGAGGATATCTCTGCAAAGATGGCCTCGATGCCAGGTATCAAGAGAAAATGGCCTGTTCAAAGATTCAGCCTTCCTAAGCCAACAGTTCATTGGACGGGTACCCCGGGTATGGAGTACACTGCTGTTAAGAAGAGAGGATTCGAAGAGAGAGATCTTTCGAATGATACCTACACACCTCATATGATGACACAGATCGATAAGCTACGAGACGAAGGTGTCACAGGCAAAGGACTCAAGGTTGCTCTTGTCGACAGTGGTGTTGATTACAAACATCCAGCTCTAGGAGGCTGCTTCGGTCCCAAATGCCTCGTCTCCTTCGGCAAAGATCTTGTAGGCGACAACTACGACGGCTCCAACGAAGCCAAACCTGACAACGACCCCATGGACTGCGCCGGTCACGGAACCCATGTCGCCGGTATCCTGGCAGCACAGAAGAATTCAATGGGCTTTACAGGTGCCGCACCTGGTATTGAACTAGGAGCGTACCGCGCATTCGGCTGCAATGGCGAGTCTGAGAATGACGTTCTTATTGCAGCGTTCAACCAGGCTTATGAAGATGGTGCGGATATTATCTCGGCTTCTATCGGTGGTCCGTCCGGTTGGTCTGAGGAGCCCTGGGCTGTCGCTGTGTCAAGGATTGTTGAGAATGGCGTTCCTTGTCTTCTTGCTGCGGGCAATTCGGGTGACTCGGGCTTGTTCTATGCTAGCACGGCTGGAAACGGAAAGAGGGTCAGCGCTGTTGGATCATTCGATAACACCAAGATTCTTTCGCTGTTGAACGCTTCGAGTTATACTATCGATGGTGGCTCGGAGCATGAGTTTGGACATCAGAGTGGTAAGCCCAGCGCTTGGAAGGACGTCAAGCTTCCTTTGTGG
The DNA here is from genome assembly GCA_004367095.1 of Fusarium nanum. Taxonomy (NCBI): domain Eukaryota; kingdom Fungi; phylum Ascomycota; class Sordariomycetes; order Hypocreales; family Nectriaceae; genus Fusarium; species Fusarium nanum. The sequence goes on along the minus strand of QGDY01000068.1, from coordinate 10,478 downwards.
GCACTGAACTACGACACGAACGTTCACGACGATGGCTGCGATGAGTTTCCTAAGAACACGCCTGACTTGAGCAAGTACATTGTTCTTCTTCGACGAGGTTCCTGCACATTCGATAAGAAGGCTTCCAACGCGGCCAAGTTTGGCGCTAAGTACATCATGTTCTACAGCAACAAGGAGGAACTCTCACCGTTCGATGTCTCGGACATCAAAGGTATCAAAGCAGCAAGTATCGTATCACCACAGCAGGGCAAGGCTTGGATCCAGGATCTCAAGAACAAGAAGAAGATCGTGCTCAGCATGTCGGACGGCAGTGACGGCGATGTCATCCTCGAACAGAACCGCAACAATGCTACTGGCGGTGCCGTCAGTGCTTTTACCTCATGGGGTCCAACCTGGGAAATGGACGTGAAGCCTCAATTTGGTGCGCCTGGCGGTATGATCCTGTCCACATACCCACGCAGCATGGGAAGCTATGCCGTGCTATCAGGTACATCCATGGCCTCGCCTCTCGTAGCAGGTATTGTGGCTCTCATTGCGGAAGTCAGAGGTACAACCGACCCAGCTATTCTCGAAAACGTCCTCTCAGCCACCGCCAACCCACAAGTGTTCAACGACGGAAAGGCATTCTACGACTTCCTTGCGCCTGTTCCTCAGCAAGGAGGCGGTCTTTTGCAAGCTTATGATGCAGCTCACGCAAAGGTCCTCTTGTCTCGATCAAGCCTCTCATTTAACGACACGGATAACTTCCCCGATTCGTTGAACTTTACTGTTAAGAACACTGGTAAAAAGTCGATTGATCTGCAGATCTCTCACGTCCCAGCTGTGACCATGTTCACACTTGTGAAGGATACTATGTACCCTGATAGTTTCCCCAACGACTTTGCTCAGGAGCAAGCTAGTATGAAGTTCAGTGAATCCAAGGTCACCGTCGACGCTGGCGAAAGCGTGGTCATTGAAGTCCTGGCTACACCTCCCAAGGGCCTTAACAACACCCGGCTGCCCGTTTGGTCCGGTTACGTCGCTATCAACGGTACAGACGGCACCTCCCTCTCGCTTCCCTACCAAGGCCTGAGCGGATCCCTCCACGACTCTAAGGTCATGGGTCCAGAGGATAACTGGATCTCCAACTCAACCGACACCAACCTCTTCCCCGTCCCCGCCAACACAACCTGGACACTCCCCAAGCAAGGCACCGCCAACAACAAAACCGACTCCCTCCCCTCCCTAACATTCTTCCTCGCTCTCGGCACCGCAAAGCTCCACGCTGAAATCATCCCCGTAACAACCGAGAAGCCTTCAGGTGACAAGAAGGCGCGCGTCATCGGTGAACCAGCTGGCTTTCCGCTACTATGGAACGCCATGGGTGCTAACCCGATGGCCTTCACGGGTGAGCTTGCTGACGGTACTTTCGCCCCTGCGGGGCAGTATGTTGTGAAGTACAGGGCGTTGAGAATCTTTGCTGATGAGAAGAAGAAGGATGATTGGGATGAGGCGTTTTCGCCTGTGTTTTCGATCAAGTATGCCAAGTAGATATGATATGCCTTCGCGGGCAGGATTTGATTCATGTATGAAGTATTTAGCGATGATCACTTTGGGAAGGATATGAGTTGGTACATTATTTGGGTAATTAGATGTAGATTAGATTACATAGATGTGGCATGATAGACACTTCGTGTTCTAGAATGATTGAAATATCAGGTCTATTCAGGACAAAGCCTTTTCTTGCTCCTCTATCGTGTATATCCATTCAAGTGCTGGAAAGTAAAAGCCAATACAACAGATGATTCCTGGCATCACAATACAACAAATTTCGCCTCTTCGTATTCTAATTGTTCCGCTTAAACAGAGGGAAAAGAAAAAGACTCCCACTCAGTTTCACATCGCGCGAGGACCAACTTCTCTCGATTAATTCTCGCTCTCCTCATCGTTGTTCCGAGCCGGTCGCTTCCCCTCAGGAAGCTTTTCACAAACGACAGCAAAAGCCGCAGCAAAAGGTATGAGCACCGCCCAAGCCAGGTAACCCCGGAAGATCTGTCCTCGAACACCAATTGCGAAAATAGACGTCGCGACACCCGGAACAATGGCCCTGATACCGCTTGCCAGACTCAAAGCAAGTGCGTTCAAAGTGCCAACCACATGAGGATCCGGCGCTGCGTCGTTCAAAGCCAGCTGCACGCCTGTGAAGGCCATGGAGACACCAGGTCCAAACACGGAAACTACCGTGGCTAAGATCCAGAAGCCAACCATAGATGCGTCCGTGTGCGCGCGTAGCAGCATGTTGATTATGACGAACCCGACGAAAAACCATGGGTATGAGTATCCGCAGAGTTTCATGACGCCGCGCGTACCCCAACGTTTATGAAGCAGGGGAAAGGCGAAGAGGAGCCACAAGGCTTGACTAGCACCTTGGACAGCCATGTACAGGGAGATCTCGAACGAGTCGAAGCCTGTGCCACCTAGATCGATGGGGGTGTAGAGAACAACAGGGAGAATGGCCGTGAAAGCAAAAGCGAGGAACATAGCGTGGCTGTAGGCCCAAAGGGCGATAGCCACAGAGGGAGATTTGATGAGTTCCCATGTCGATTGCTTTGGTTGGTCGGTGGTTTCGCCGTGAGAGGCTTTGGGCTCGTGAAGTGTCTCTTTGAGCAGGAAGAAGCTGGTGATGCAGCCTGTAGAGCTAATTGCACCGACAACAATGCCTTGTAGTGCGTAGGGATAGTCGAGGAAGAACTGAACATTTCCAAAGGCTCGTGGCCACTGATGCGCCGGGTCCGCCAGGGCACCACCGATAATTGGTCCCAAGAAGATTCCAACGTTTCCGCCAAAGGCAAACCAGCTGAACGCTTTTGCCTGTGTCTCGGGTGTACTCAACTCAGAGATCATAGTCCTGATAACCAGACCCGAGCCCGAAAAGACACCGGCCATACATCGAAAGAGGATCATCTGCCAGATCGTCTTTGACATGCCAAACAAAACAGGTCCAACAGCCGTACCGAAAAGAGTGATAAGAAGAACAGGCCTTCGCCCAATTCGATCCGCAAGACGACTCCAGCTAAGCAGCACAACCATCTGCGTAGCCGAGAACAGCGACTCGATCAAACCACTGTAGAAACCCACATCACTTTTGGGTAAATTGCCATTCTCCTGCACCATCTTGGCGATAAAGGGAAAGATGGAGAAGAACGCAATCGGCTCCATCACCCGCGCGTAGCACAGCAACAAGATCTGAAGCGTCGGGAAAGGCTTATCCAACGGCTTCGGCGCATCCGCCGCGCCATCAACGGTGTTCTCAACGGCCCCATACTCGGAGCCCGACGCGGTGCCTACAAGAGTGGAAGCTTCGGTGTCGGCGTCGGGGGCGAGTTGGCCGCCGACTAGCAGTGGTGTTGTTTCCGCTGCATCTCCGTCTGCAGGCATGATGTCGCGCAGGATTGAGAATGCGACGCGCTGCCGGATTCTCTGATGTGATAACAGATGGTAGTTTTCTCTATGACAAATGCCAAGGAGTGGAAACTTGGTTGTGTGACAGCTGATCCTGGCCTCGTTTCTGCAATTGCGCTTCAGATGGAATTATGATCGCGATTCTGAAGGAGTGAGATTACGTGCAACATATCCGTATTGGCGACAGATTTTATGGATCTCACTCGAAGGATCCTGACTTTCCTATTGTGGTAGTTCTGGAGAATCATCATCTCCAGCGGGTCACGTGCTCGAAGTACAGGGTAGGCAGCTCTGGTTGAGCATTTACAATTTAAGTCCGTTGGGCGGCGCAGACGTTGGAAATGAGGGAGAGCTGCTAACTTGATGGGGAATTCCGTTTCTGCAATAACCTCAATCTCCCCCAGCCTGTCGTTGTTAAGTTGAAAAGATTACAGACAGTTTGCGTCAAAGCGACGAAGATATATTGTATACCTGCATATACAACGGATCTATTCCGAGGTGCTTGATCACGGTCGCAATATGTCGAGTCAAGTACGGATACTTCAGGCAAGTAAAGGAAAGGAGCTGAACCGTGGGGATGAGAATAAATAGCCGCGATAACCATAGCGAGTCAGCACCGCTGATGACCAGGTTAACCCTTGATATCGAGCCACACAGCGACAAGTCACAAGGTAACATCAAACATAGCAGCCTGCCCAGTTTGCCTGGCCGTCACAAATCAAACAACTGTGCAGCCGCTTTGACGTGAGCTAGATAGCTGGCGAATGTTACTCTACCGCGTCTGAGCGCCGAAGTTGCCGAGACTCCCCTCTTGTTTGATCCTACCTATCGTCAAGTCAACTGTCGACATTGCAAACTACCTACAGTATGTGCATGTTCGGCCCTTCCGTAGCTGCAAACTAACTGATGGCTTCTTCCTGTCCAACGGGTTTGAAACTCGATCAACGTGATTAGCAGCCGTATCTTGGCGATTTACCAAAGACTTTCTTACTCTCTTGGCACCGATCAAACGGTGTGGAGGCCCATTTGGAAGATCCGGCGCGTATACCAGGTGTTCGGTGTTCTATAAGACAACCCTCTAGTGTTAAGATCGACATAGCTGAAGGAATTTTTTTTTTCGCTGATATCTCGCAGACTTTGTTAGCTGGTACAGTAGATCCAAAGACATTGTGTGTTACACTGAATGAAGATCTGCGGCAGAAATCAAGTTTTTTATTATCTCGGTGTGCAATTTATATCTCGATCGTGGGGTTGTAGGTTGTTTGTTTGTATATGCACTTTTTAATGGCTACGCTTTTCCGAAACACTGAGACAACATAACATATTCTTAGACATATCCAAAGAGGTTCTCAACTTCTCTTTACTCTTTCCTCGTTAGTTTCCACGATCATGTTAATGCCGCAATTGAAACACGGTTGCGGCCCAGCATTGTAAAAAAAACTTGAATTGATATTCGCAAGACTGACCCAACGAGGTAACGTCAACCGAAGAAGCTAAGATCTTGTCCGCATGCAATCTAATCAAGGTCGCTTAGCACTAGCTTGCAATAATCGCAATCCTTCAAGTAATCACTAATACCAATGTAACAGAATAGCCGACAGTATTGTGTTAAGGGCCAGCTTTTTGTCACTCATTAGGCATCTACATAAAAGAAACACTATCCAATTAAAAGAATCGACGTAGTTGCGTTGCATGATATCATGCATGTACAAACCATTTATAGCTGCGGATCCGGAGTTAGCTCCGAAGTATTTGAGTTGTGCAGAAATCAGGCCATTCTTTACAGAGTCTTGGGATGTAATGTACAGAGTAAGTGGGGAAGTAAGTCAATTCTTCAATGACATATGCCAACAATACAAATTACGGGTACGCGGGTCTGATATCGGAACCGATGGAACCTCAATCAGACCCGGGATAATTTGTCCGGGGAAGGAATGCAAATGTGCGTTACATTTACAGTTCGGCGAAAAAAAGATTGGAGGCTTGGCAATCTTTAATTGACTGTGTTGTACGGTATATCCGTGACAATCACCAACATATCCCTTTCGGTTAGATGTCAATGGGCGGCTAACGTTAACCCTGCTCTCATAGTGAACAGGGCGGATGATGTACCCGTTTTAAAGGTGATCGATGCTAAAGCAAGGTCCAACCGCAGGAGATGGAGCGAGGGTGGAGCTGATGCAGAGGGACCCAAGGGTCCATTACCTATTTTGTCTCTTATAGTTTAGTTTTCCAGCTTTAGCATCATCTACTTGTTTTCTTCGGCCAACTGATCAGCTTGAGTTACATATATTATTAAATCTGGTCACACTACTGAGTAAGTGATGTTGTATCGTTAATGCTTATTACGTAGTGACAATACGTCCCCCTGTCTCGGCACATGGAAAACACCACTTAAGTAATTATGCAGGGTCCATAACGACTTTCGATTCTTCAACTAATACGTAAAGAGAAAATGAATTGACTACAAGGCGTACGTGACAAGTAGTTGCATTGCATAAATTATAGGTCACATTGCATTGACTTGACGTGGCTCATGACTCGATGAGGGATAAACAATGTCTTTTCATGACTCTTTGTCTTCAGGTGAGTCGGATTGTCTGTGCCTCATCCATTGTTTGCCCACGGCACAGTACATCACAACACAGTCTTGGACCTGGACTGGACCCTTCTAGAACTGCGGGCCGTCTTCTTTAACGGCATTGACTTCACAATGTCATACCTAACACAGCATCTTTGTTCTAGAATTTTGGGCCACGCTCGTATCCTGACCTGTCCCCTTCCCAAAACTCCCGCCCCCTGATGCATTGGATCGTGTGGCGTGCAGCTGTCATCACCATCGCCCCAGACTTTGTTTTAAATCTTTTATTTAATGAAAACTGTTGGCCTGCTTGGTTAGGTAAACTAACCAACTTGGCAAAACCGGTGACAATTGATAGTTATCGTACCATCTGAGCACATATCTTTTTATATCCGTGCTCCGTGGATGGACGGGGACTTTTCTTGTATAGTCCAACCGCATATGCGTCATATTCATGTCTGAGCACAAGCTGGTACTTTCCGATTGGATATTTCAAAAGTTCATATGCAAGCGTTTAAAAAATCCCATCGAGGTTGTGTTTGTTTTGCAAACTGCAGTAGACATATGCGGTCCAAACCAATGGGACACTTTACATGTGACTTCGGTCAGAATGGGCGTTGACGTCGTTCCTCTGTTAGTCGGGTAAAGGGTAAAGGATGCGGACCATCCAATCAAAATAGAAGGAAAACGTGTGTTTCTACAAGTAAGATATGACAAGTCTAAATTAAGGAGCCGCAATAGACGCATATGGCATATGTCTGATCCTACAAGTTCAACTCTAGTCATTCACTCATGCAGAAAATGACAGAATCAGAGTCACACTGAGACAAACTGTGATAGACTGGGGGTTCGGACTTAATTGAGGGGACATATACCAGGGGTACCCCTGCCACAGATCCCCTGTTGAAGATCGTTCCATGGCAGGTTGTCTCACCTACCAGAATTTCCCCCGGGAAACTAAGAACTAATCGTCAAAGCTACTGTACTAACTAAATTAGCCGAGAACCGCGAGCAGCTAGTCTAATAAACCAGGAATCTGGTCTGTGTCTGTGTCTGTGTCTGTGTCTGTGTCTGTGTCTGTGTCTGTGTCTGTGTCGGTGTCGGTGTCGGTGTCGGTGTCGGTGTCGAATGGAATTATTCCCGGATGCATGGCCAAGCAAGGTAAAAAGAAGCGAAGCGAAGCCAAGACCAGACGAACCCCTGAGCCTCACTCGCACACATTCAATGTCACCATACCATCCTTTTCAGTGTCAGTGTAGGTTATTGCGCTTAGCTGAGTGAGGCTATCAGCGCTCGACCGACCGACACAAGCCTCATTCTCACCTTTGAGACGCCTCACATTGAGGCACTCGGTAGTCTTCATGCCATTCATCCGGCCTCATCGGAGTCCGATATTGCTTTTCAATCGCAGAGGAATCGCACTTTACCTCGGCTCTCATTAAGTAAATACGTCAGGTGAAAAGGGAAGACGTCACACACCACCAACCAAAACTGCACTGCACGATCTTAACAAATCGGATCCATCTTTGGATATCGCGCCAGCTTGTTTCGGTTTCACTTTCAGCCCTTTGAACGGACGCCATCTGCACGTGGCTGCAGACTTTACGCTGGAAGATCCCCTAACAAAAAGTCCCTGGAAAATTAATGGTACCAACTGTAGGTACCCGAGGCCTCCGCTGCATTCTTTTTTGCTTTTGCCCGCCTACGATCTGAACTTAACTTGGGAAATTTACACACGTCAGAGACAACGGAAATAACGATCGTCTTGTTTTAGATCGTGTAGATCAAAAGATTAGTGATCAATCCACCCGTTTCTTTTGAAGCTGATATGCTCTAGTGGCTGGTTACCTCCTTGGACCTTTTGAGGCGCAAAGTCTAAAGCCAACGGTCTCGGTTTAATCGGCGTTTCGTTTCGTTATCCCAAGATAGGTTCGACTTACCGTGTTTCCGTAGATATTTCTAATGCGAGTTAATTTTGTCTTGGCAAGAACCGGTAAATCGGAATGACGTTTACTGTCCGTAGTACGTACATACATACAGAAGCAAAGCAACGCAAAGCAATCCCCCTGCTTAAGCCAAGACTCCCCATGCTGCTCCCCCATGGAGCCACCGACCGGGCACTTCCCAGGTGGCCACAGGGATCGTGAACTAACCTGATCTCAAAAAGTCAAGTCAGTCGAGCCAAGGTATAGCAGTAGCCCAGTGGTGAGAGAGAAAAAAAGAAAAAGTTCTTGGACACATGCACTGCGCACAGGGATCGGCCACACAGGGCCAGGGCTATCACACACCTGCAGCGCTCGTGGAGGGGGCCTTGCTTAAGCTTGACAGTCCAGTACTGTACCTTGGACGAGTAAACTAAGCTAAGGTAGGGGTACTTGTGCAAAACTGCCGGATTTCCATCCCACTACTAGAACTTAATACCTCGAACTACCTTGCCTTTCTCTCTGTCTCTTTTTCTGTCTTTCGCCTTGATCTTCGCCTTGCTTTATCATCACATCTCATCACACCAACCATTCATCTCTTGCTTGACTCGACTCGAACCAACAGCCTTACCTACCTACCTTTTCCCACACCGAGACACCGCACACACGACTTCGACTGTTGGTGATAAATCAATCTCCTGTACTACTACCAAGAAAAAGCAAGCAGGGTTATTGCCCGTCCATATCGATCTCTTATCCAATCGTACTATCACTTGCTTTGACCCTTCGACGAATGAATCCGCCTTGCCCATACAATCTTGGGAGATATTATTCCGCCGTGTTTGAGTCCTTGGGACAGTCACAGGACAGGATAAGGGACGATTTGATGGGGGCCAATATACCGGCATCAGGCTTCCCAGACATGCTTATAGACCTTCTGGTCCTAAATTGAGACGGAGGCATATCAGTGCAATGTACACGAGGCTCAGTTCGACCATCTCTACTGCTATTACTACTACTTTTTAATTACCAAACCAAAATCATGCCAACACTCACCATTGCCGTCCAACCTCCGTCTCGCGCCCGGGTATCCGCGATCTTGCATCCTCCGCTGGTTGCAGAGTTGACGTTCAAAGGACCATTGCCTGGGCATTACTTCTTCGCCATGGCTTTATTACTCACTCGTAATGGAGACATTGTGGAAGGGGGTTTGGCGGGGAATACTTCGGTTACGGGTGTAGATCTCACGGCGCATATCGGATCCTCGAGAACTACGATTTATTTCCCGTTTACCGACCTTGGCATTTTATGCGAGGGCTCTTATAAGATTCGGGTGGATGTATACAAGGTTTCTTATGACGATCCAGACGGTTGTACCTATCAAGAGCAAACCAAAAGCAGTCGCATCACTGTTGTTAACGAGGAAGTTCCACCCGGAAATCCCAGTGAGTCACTTCATTCCTACTATCTTTCTATAAGACCGTGTACTAATAAATATAAGGCTCTGCTGAGCGTGGTGTAATACGAGCCCTACAAAGCGTGGGTGTCCAGATTCCTTAATAGAGGAGAGCAACCAACCGCGTCGCCAAAGTCAAAGATTCTTTTCGTATCCAATTTTCAATAATGGGGGAAACAGTTACGATGGCATGAGACACGAAAAGCCATGGAACGATTTGTATAGAATTACGACGTGCATAATTCTTGCTTTTTTCGCTTTTCCTTTTCAGCGGCGGCGCAGGATTCGGAGTATGAGTTGGTGTTGCGTACAGTGATACGGCATTGCAGTATGCGAGTTAGTGTTTTCTTGGATGAGATAACCAAGTATAATGCCTTGCATTCGACTTAATAGAGTTGACTCATGACATCTCTTGGCGTTGCGAATTTCAAATAATCATACACTCTGTGGGCTAGAGCGAGACAAGCAGCTTAGGCTATTGAATTAGTTACATAAACGCATACAAACGGATAGCTGTGCATAATATACTACGTAGTGCAGCAGAAGTCCTTCTTTAATATGCTACAGGAATCACGCTATATGACCGCGTCTATACGTAATCGTGACGGCTAAGACAGCTTACCGAAGACGTTGAACAAGGGTCGGGGATTATCTTTCAGAGCTGTCAATCCAGGCTGTTATAGGCACTTTAGGCGAAGTATTATCTGTTGTGACGCCACGCGGCTATTGGGGAATGCTCTTTCTCGGAGACAGTCCGGACTTGTCACGAGTATATCTGATTGGCTTGAAGGACCAAGGGCCGGGGAGATAGGGGAATGGCTGTTATTGAGTGCATAACTAATATAAAACGTTACTTGGGGGTAACCTTCTGTATTATATAATAGATAATTAATTTAAGGTTATCCCTAAGGCTATATAAGGTAGCTAGGTTAGCTAGTTTAACTAAGGTTAAACTAACTAACTAGGGATAAGCTAGTTAAGCTAGACTATCTATTTATCTAGCTTATATAATACTTTATATATTAAATACTATATATAAAGGAAAAATAAGCTATCTTTAGCTTTAATTATATATATA